>JAVYIG010013196.1:0-48750 GCA_035222895.1 Strongylocentrotus droebachiensis
AGAGAGAGAGAGAGAGAGGAGAGTGGGGGTAGCAATTATTATCAACTCAGACCTGATGAATTTTCATGTTAATTCATAAGTAAAAGAAGGATAATTATTCTTGATATATGTATTTGACTACTGTAGTATACTAGTGCATGTAAGTGCTTGACTATTGTAAATGCTCCAGTATAAACAACTAATATTGAATGTGATACTAGATTTTACTGCTACATTAGATGCATTAAAACAGGAAACCCTTGTGCAAAAAATGCATATATAGGCATTGGGCAATGCCAGTAATATTGGAATATATATATTTAGTCTGCTGAGAGAGCATTAACCGATATAAATTTCACGCAGAAATTGCACATTTCTGGCTCTCAAAGGAAAATTCATTCAATTTAAAACATGTTTAACAGACTCTATATTGTGCAACAAATTAAAAAACTAACCAAAGAAAAAAGGAAACTAACTATTCTGCAAATTGCTGTGCAGCTGGCAGAGGGGGCGGGATCAATACTAAAATGTGCACTGTTCTAATAATGCGCACTTCATGTATTGTATTAAGCAGCAGGTACTTAGCAATAAAATGCCTATAACTAAAAAAAATATGTGATTATTTGATACAAAACTACTCAAATTAGGTAGTTCCAATAAATTTTTGTTTTACCTTACCTGTCATGTTTTTCTTTTAAATGGCAAAATATGTATAGAACACTCAAAACCTTTGAAGTGAGTTATCAGAAATATGCGTGGGTACTAATGTCCTCATATGCCAGCGGCATAACGAAATATGTCCTTACCCTCCCCCTCCCCCTCACTCCGCCTAGTATTGAAGGCCTGAAAGAAAATAAACAATAAAAACTAAATTCTCAACAATCATAACGGACATTGTCCTAGAAACCCAGAAAGAGCAAAATGTTAACCGACCAATTTATGAGGACATCCTTACACAAAAAATAGCCCAGCAGGGCCGATGCCCTCGAAACAATATCTATTTTGGACGAAAGAGAGAATTCCTCATCTCAAACAGATAGAATGATTAACTTATTCATCATGCTGCCAGCAAAATTCATTTTGATGAAAGTAACAAAAATGAAAAAATGAAAATAGGGATAAGAATGGTGAGGATGATGAAAATGTCCAACAAGTACCTGATTGTTTGAATAAAAATAGGAATAAATGCTTAATCTCCATTTGAAAAAAGAATTAGAAAACATAAAGATGGAATTAAAGATGAAAAAGCATGAAATATTTCCTATTTTATTCCAAAATGTTTTGTATTTTGATAATTTTAAGAAAATTGATATTTTATTCTGCAATTTTTGTTTATTAGTTTATCTGTTCATTCAATCATTCATTTATACATTCATTCATTCATTCATTCAATCATTTATACATATGTAGGCCTCCAGTTATACAAGCATTCCTACAATCATACAGAGACATATATTCATTTAGTTAGTACATTCATTCAGTAATCAATACAGTTATGCAGTCTCACAATAATTAATTCATCATATATTTAAATATTCACACATGAAATGATTAATTCATAAGTGCATACATTTATAAACATGTACATGAGTGTAACTAAAGCAGTTAAACATTTATGAAGTAAAATACGATGGCTCCATGATGTACCGGTAGTCTGAATATGCTCTATATGGTGCAAAGCGATTTATAAGCAATGTTTTTATTATTATTATTTGGGAAGCTATAAAGGTAGAATTCTACAAGCAGCCCAGATCAAATCTTTCTTGATCATCGAGCAACTACTAGTATATATGACTTCTGCAAATCTCATCATCAGAACACGTTTGAAATTCATGAATAATGGAAATTTGGTGACTTGATAACTTGACCTTTATTATATATATAGTCCTTTGGGGATAGCTTTTTACAGTCTGGAAGCTCCAGCTTTTGAAACCCGCCAATCTATCATTGTTTGGACTACTGTATGTAATTAGTATCTTCTCCTGCAACATGTACATGTATAGTTCATTCAACTGGTAAGGAAAGTGTCTGTCTTCAAGAATAAGGTAAAATCCCACGGAAATGAAGATAAATTCTGGAGAAAAGGCAATATCTAGAAATCTAACTAGGATAATGAACAGATGTACAGCGAGGATTGATGAGAAGGGAATGGGTGTTCTGTTAAAGGGGAACATACTCAAGACTGAGAACAGGTGTGATCTGGGTCATTGAGAGAAAGGGGTGGTGCCTTTTTTTTTGGGGGGGGGGGGAGGGGGAAGGAGAGGGGGGAGGGTAGAGCATAGAACAGAAGGGATTGGAACTAAAGACTGCAGGACAATCTTGGGTGTGAGGGAAGGGCCGGAAGCTAGAGGAGGTGCTATATGGGTCATTGAAAGAAAGGGGGACGGGTGCTTTTAGGAGGGGAGGGGGAAGGATAGGGGGAGAGTGGGGCATAGAACAGGACTCTTTGGGAAGGGGGGGGGCATGACGGAGTCATGAGGAAGGTGGAAAACTGGGTCATCTAGAGAGAAAGGGGAAGATACTATAGGGATGGATATGACAGAGTGGACTTTGAAATTGGGTCATTGAGAGAAAGGGGTCAGACACTTTGGGAGAGGGGGGGGGGGGGGGGGGGGCGGCGGGCTGGTGACAGAGGAGAACTGGGTCATTCAGAAAGTATGAAAAATGATTGAGACAAGTGACGATTGGATACTGATTGGTTAAGAAATGAAAAAGGAAAGAGGAGAGAGGTGTAGGGTGAAAAATGAGTACATGTATGTGAAAGAGACAGAGTGAAAGAGACAGAGAGAGAGAGAGAGAGAGAGAGAGAGATAGAGAGAGAGTGGGGGAGGGGGAGAGAGAGAGATGCAAGGAGGGAGAGAGAAAGATATGTAGGGGGGGGGACAGAAGGGGGGACAGAAGGGGGGACAGAAGGAAGGAAGACAGAGAGATGTAGACAGAGAAATACAAACAGAAAGAGACAGACAGAGACAAGTAAAAACAACACTTATTGACAAGAGAGATGGCACTCAAAGCAAGATAGAAAGAGAGGAGGGGGGATTGAAATTAGAAGAGACAGACAAAAGACAGACAGAAAGATAGGGAGAAAAGAAAAAGAGAGAAAGAAACAGCAAACAGACAGCAACAACCAAAATAATTCTGAACATTATCATCCACGATAGACGTAACATGTGAAGCCATGGCTCACTGCATACATCATATCAGATTAAAAAGCCGCCGCACAGGGAACCAGACCGAAGCATGCTAGGAAAAAAAAAAGACTCCACATAGCTTGGGGCTTGTTATCAAATCAGAGCGTGATTTGATTTACTTACAAAACGCTCCAGTGTGGGGTTTTATGTCTCTCTCTCACAAACAGTCCTCTTTTTTCCTACCTTGCCTATCGCCCCGCCGCGGGTAATGTAACAATTACAGACGTATCTGTCTGCTGCGGTGTCCTACCGTGTCCACAGATTTGCTGATAGGTTCACATCTCATGAAGATGAAATCGTCTGATGTTTGCATGGAGCCAGAAGGGCATTAATTCTGTGTAAAATTATACAAGTTACCGCCCTTCTGGCCTCAAAGCGATGAAATGTCACTCATTTTCTTGCACTCATTATCTTATTTCTATCAGTCCTATTGCTGTACATTTCTCCTTCTAACATGTACTGTACATGTTGAGGTGTAATAGGGTATAGTTTTACAACAGAAGAAAGCCTGTACCGCAATGCATGTAATTGGTATGCTGGGAGCAAGTATAGGGCATTAAGAAAATATACAATTTTGGAATTAAATGCCCTTCTTGCTCTAAGCAGACAATTATGAGTATTATATAAATACAAAATTAAAAATTGGGGGTCTTTTTCAACTGCATTTCTACTATTATTTTTTCAACATTTATCTTCAAGTACCCGTACAATGTCTGTTTGTTTCCAATATTTTTTCATCTGTTTATGTATTGTTATATTATGCCAATATTTCATGTAAACATAAATAAATTTTCAATCATTTTTTCAACATTCTTTTCTTAAAGGTAAAGACCAGTATTGGCAACGCCCCAATTTCAAAAAATGAAATGGAAGCTCTCATTACCAATCATGTGAAAGAATATGTTTTGACTAATACATGATGATAAAAAATTTGCCGGGAAACCGCCTACTAATTCATATATTTGGTAAATTTATTTCTCTCATGGTCTGGTGAGAGAGATAGGGTAGTCCCATATACAACTTTTTGTGTATAGTGCTTGTAACTTTACGAAGAATGGGCCAAATTTCTTATCATTTTGATGATTCCAGAACCTTGCAGATGCTAGATGCTAGATGATCAACCTTTTCTGATCGATTCCACAACGTTTCTTTCACAATGCAATCGCATGACCATTACTGGTCTTTACCTTGAAGTACATGTATGATGTATGTTTGTTCTCAATATGTTCTCATCTCTTTATATATTATTAGATTATGCCAACATTCCTTGTAAACATGAATAAAATTCCATCATTTTTTCAACATTCTTTTTCAAAGTTTTGTTTAATGTCTATTTTTGTTCAATATGTTCTCATCTGTTTATTTTGTTAGAATATACCAATGTTCCATGGAAGCACGAATGATATCCAGTTATGGCTGTTATTCAAGAGTTATTATTTGTACAAAACAAGTTTTTATTGCATTAATTGATTAAAAAACCATCAGTGGAATTGAAATTCATTTCACATTTCATCTCAGCCCTCTCTTGTATTTTCCATCTACATATTTATTCATTTCAGTTTAATTCTTGTTTTGCCTTATTTTCACTTTTTTTTCTTCTCAATTCTCTTTATCAATCTTTTCATCAAACATATTTCACAAATTACATGTATGATTATATTAATATTGTAACTACATATCAAATAAAGTGTAACTCGACCCAAGAGTTTACAAATACAAACCGTAAATTTTGAAAACTGAATAATGTACAATATAATTCAATCATATGAATTAAATATTGATAATAAGATAAATCTTGTAACCATGGATGAAGTAACTTTTTCGTATTTTATTACAAGACAGACTTATAGATCCTTGCATGCAATATTAGAAGAGTCTCTTAGATAACAAATAAAAACCTTATTTCATATTGAAAAGGAGGAAAAAGTGACACCTGAAAACCGAGAAATATGGCGTATACCAAGCTATCCCTTCCCTGCGAAAATAAGATTGATGTGAAAAATGCATGAGTAATACATTTACTTCTTATAAATCAGCAGATGCTGATCCAAATCTGAATACCTGTCATGAGCCGACCGGCTTAATTAAGAGCCCCCGAATTTGAGATCGAAGATCCAAAAACAGATTACCTTAAAAAATATTTGATCACCATTACGGTTGGTGGTTGCAGTGGACAGGGGATGATGAACATTCATGCGTCGTGGTTATCGCAGTGGAAGGACTAGACTGCGTTTTCATCGGTGGAGTGGTGATGGCAGAGGGGGGGGGGGGGGGGGGGGGGGGGGGGGGGTGTCTGACATTAGATTACAGGCAGACACGAGGTCGGGGATAATCAAGCGGCCTTTCTAAGGTCCTCGTTTCCCCTCTTCACAGCTCCGCATCCGTCTGACTAAACAAACCCATCCACTACACCAAGACAAATTTCACGGCTTTACACGTCCGCCGTCTATTCATCTGCCCTCTCTTGTTTGCTCCTACCCTCTATTCAGACCGACATTTCCTCTCTAGACCTCTCTATCTCTTCCTCTCTAGACCTCTCTCTCTCTTTCTCTCTTTCCGGCTGTCTGTCTGTCTCTCTTTGCTCTCTCTTATTTCAGTGTCCTCTCTCTCTCTATCTTGATCTAAATTATCTTCCTCTTATTTCTCTAACCCTCTGTATATGTACATGTGTATATGTATAGCCTATATATATATATCTCCTCTCCTCTCCTCTCTCTTATTCTTTCTCTCTCTTTCGCTCTTCACCTCTCTATTTCTCGATCTTTCCTATGATATCCCTTTCTACTACATTCCACTATTTTCTTCTTACTTACTCTTACCCCGTCTCTCTCTTCATCTATGTCACTTGAATCTGTCCAACGCTCGCCCTCTCTCTCTGTTTCCAAACCTCTCTTTCTCTCTACACTCTCTCTTTCTCTCTCTCTCTCTCTCTCTCTCCTTCTCTCTTAATCCCCATACTCTTTACTCTTCTGGTTTTACTCCTATCCAATAGATCTCCTTTTGTCAATATCCCATTCCCTCCCCTCTCTCTCCTCTGTCACCCTTTCTTTCTTTGCCTGTGCTATTTTCCAATCCCTTCTCTCTTTCTCTCTCTCTCTATCTCTCTCTCTATTTTTCAGAGAATGGTGCATTAATTTCTAAACGGGGTGAAGGCCAATGATTTTGCAGTTCATCCGCAGTACTTTCTTGACGCGAATCGTGTGCTGAATTCAATTACAATCACACGCCCCCATCATATGAGTTTTTTTCCCAGACTTTCCATTTGTCTCTCCTTCCACTTCCTCAGCTCTGTTCCTCGTTCTATCTTACCTTCCATTTATGTTTGTCTTTTACAGTGATGACCATCATTATATCCCTCACAGTTCACGTGAAAATCTCAGAGTTTTACCCAAGGAAACTTCGTCATGCGATACTTGATTGATGTAATCAAGAGACATTGAATCCTTGCTTTTACACATCTATATATTTATTTGATTTGTCCGTCTGGCTGTCTGTCTGTCAGTGTGGTATTTGAGACCTGGGTTCTGACTCAACACCAGGAGAAAAAAAAATTAAAAGATTATTCAGCATCAAGACCAAGATTTAGACTAGAATAAAAACTGCACTCACTGTTGTCTGTTTCTCTCTCCCCCTCTCTCTCTCTTTCTTTTAGATATCAGTCTCTCTTATCTCTCTCTCTCTCCCCTCCCCATCTCCCTCCCCTCCCTCTCTCTCTCTCTCTCTCTCTCTCTCTCTCACTAACTCATTGCAACGCGCCTTCACCTTTTAACATCTACCTACACCTTTTCCTCAACCACAACACCCGGCCTACATGAAGGTTAGCGCATCCCAGCTCCGGACGGTACATTTATGCAGGTGAGAAGTAATCAATATAAAAAGACAATGCATGCATCCATAACAAATGATACTATCAGTCATGGCCATGTCTATATTCCATGTTTGTTATTCCCTATCGTATAACACCATGAAAACTAGATATCTTTGTGATATTGCTGTGATATAACCACAGGCGTATATAGCCAGTGGGCACATGATATGGCTATTATATGGCAAAGTCTATATATACCACTTTTTTTTCCCTGTCATTAAAAAAAATAGATATATTTTTTTACAATGATGACCATGATATTATCTTTTGAGAAGTGTTTTGGGCCAGCAAATTTACAATGTCCATGGCCTTTTTTTATTTGATATTCCCGGGATGTTTTTTTATTGCCTGTTGATCAGCATAATGGTGTTAATTCAAATTTGGAGGCAAAAGTAAACCCTGCATTAGTTGAATCAGATGGGACCCGCCAAACATTGTTTGACTTATGCAAAATTTGACTTGGGTAGTGTTAATAACACATGTTTTGCATACTTGATTGAACTTATGCAAAATTAGATAGGAGCGACTTTGAATTATGCAGAATTAATTGTGTTTTCCCATTATTCTTCAATGAAATTGAAATACTTCAATCTAAAAATATTGACAAACCCTTTGCATACACGTACTGGTACTTCAAAACAAGTGTAAGGAGATGATACCATGATTAATGAATAAATTAACAAATGAATCATTAAATACAAACAAATAAATGAGGGGATTATTTATAAAAATAAATAATAAATAATGTACAGACAACTTAACGCAGTATATTCCTGTTCAATGCTGCTATCCATCCATTTCTAATCAGTGTGCAAGGATCATCTAAAAAAAAAGAGTTATACAACAGTGGGATTTTAACCTTTTGACTACTGCATTCTCTTATTCCCCAATGTCTTAATACAGGTAACACCCAGTTCCTGTAGGCAATGCACTAAATCTTCAAAACAAAAAGGCAGAGGTTGGCTTATAGAGTTCCCATTTTCAAAAAACAACAATGCCCCAGATACATAAAGGAAGATAAAGATGTGTAATTCATGAGGTGAATACTAAACTAGGGCAAGCGGTGTCAACCACATATCGCACCTAAACTTAAACCAACAAAGCAGAAGAAGACAAATTGCTTTCCTGATCATCAACATCCTCTATTCAGTTTGAAGGCTTCTCTAGTAGCCTCGAGATCTCAATCCCTCTCTCTCTCTTTCTATTTTTGTCATGCACATCTTACTGTGAGCCCTCAACTTCCCCCTTCTTTCTTTCTCCCATCTCTCAAATTATTTGTAAACTTTTCTTTAGTTGTTTCTATCTCAAATTTGAGAACTTGTTTAGGAAATATATGCTTTTGTTCCCCTATCATATATTCATTCATATTTTGCAATCATCTATGTCCCCTCCCCCCCTTCTCAGCCCCTCTCCGACTCCACCCTCTCCCTCCCTCTCTCTCTTTCTCTCTCTCTCTCTCTCCCTCTCTCTCTTTCTCTCTCACTCTGTCTATCTTCCTCTGTCTTCACCTCTATTCCTTTTAAACCATCCTCTTTCACAAATTTTACATTCTGTTTCCAAGCCCCCTGTATATTGATTTTTTTTCCTCTCTCCCTTTCTGTCTACCTCTCTTTCTATCTGTATACCCCTCTCTTTCTATCTGTCTGTCTCTCTGTCTCTGTCTATCTCTGTCTCTCTCTCTCTCTCACCGTCTATCTTCCTCAGTCTTCCCCTCTATTCCTTTTAACCCATCCTCTTTCACAAATTTTAAATTCTGTTCCAAGCCCCCTGTACATTGATTTTGTTTTCCTCTCTCTCCCTCTTTTTAGCTGTGTACCACTCTTTCTCTCTATCTCTCTCCTCCCCCCTCCTCTCTCTCTCTCTCCTCCCCTCTGTCTCTCCTCCCCCTCTCTCTCTCCTCCCCCTCTCTCTCTCCTCTCCCCCCCTCTCTCTCTCTCTCTCTCTCTCTTCCTCTGTGCCTCTTCTATCCATCCTCCATCCTTCATGCACTACCAATCATGGTATCATCTAAACAGCATTGATTTTTTCCTCTTCAATGGGAAGATGGAATCCTCTGCACCAAAATCTGATTACTCAAGCGGAAGCCACATTAATCCAAGAAAGATAAATGCTTTTGCTCTGCTCTGCTCTGCTCGGAGTACTCCAGCGATCCCGAAACTACATACACGAGGCAGGCAGCAGGTTCAATAGTTTAATGGGGACGACCCGACTTACTTTCAAGAGAGATGGAGCTTTTTTTTTTCTTTTTTTTCCCCTACTGCTGTTTTGCTATTTTCAGGAAATTCAAACAAAATCTAAAATACTGGCTATAAGGACTAGAAAAGCAACAAAAAAAATGTATAAATTGTCTAAGACAAATCTTCTTTTTCTCGATAATTCCGTGTGGAACAGCTTTCAAATTGGAATGAATTGATATTCATTTCCATCACAATCAAATTATATAGGCCTATACAAAGATAAAAGATGAAATATTATAAGAGTTTAGGTGAGGTTAATGGGTGACTGTTTTTGGCAAGAATGAATTCTTTGAAATGCCAGAGCGCCATAATGGCAGCCATGCTAAAGCTGGGGTAATAATTGCGGAGTCCAGTATCAAGTCTGACAGACATGAGCACTATATAAGAACCCATTTTTGTTACTTTTATCGTCACTTTTATCACTACTATCATTATTTTTATTATCATCATCATTATTATTAATATCCCATTAATCCCTCCCCCCCCCCCCCCCCCACCCCCCTCAAATGACCAACAATCGGTAGATTTGGAGTAGGTCGTGAGTCGGTTTGATCATTTGACTGAGTGGTATTAAACTTGAAACGATGGAGTAACCCTTCAAACTTTCTATAATGATAGAACAAGTTACCGCCTTTATACAGCTTGCTTCTCAAAATCCTATCTACAATTTGGGACGTTGTCTGTCGATTTTTCCTCTACGCTTTCAGTCCGCGAGAAGATGGGGACCATAGGATATCAAAGATTTTACTCCGGCTTTCAGAAAAAAAGGACGAAGGAAAGCTCATCCGCTTGTTGCCCGATCGATAGGAGAGCACAACAGTTTGTGGAGAGCTAGGAATCTTATGAGATTAAATCTTCTGGGTAGCTGGCTCCCCATTCCGCCTATTGTAGAGAGAGATGGAGGGAGGGGGAGGAAGGGAGGGAGGGAGAGAGAGAGAGAGAGAGAGAGAGTAGGTCTGGACTTTATGTCTCGAGGGGGTATGTTCCTACTGATTTCCCTCAACGTTACTCTGTAGACCCATGTACGCAAACCCATGATTACACAATTCCAGAGAGAGAGAGAGTCTGGGCTTTATGTCTCGAGGGGGTAGGTGAGCCCGTGATTATACAATAGCAAGGAGAGGGAGAGGGAAGGAGAGGGGGAGGGAGAGGGAAGGAGAGGGGGAGGGAGGGAGGGAGGGAGGGAGGGAGGGAGGGAGGGAGGGAGGGAGGGAGGGAGGGAGGGAGGGAGGGAGAGAGAGAGAGGAGAGAGAGAGAGAGAGAGAGTTTCTGGGCTACAGGTCCTGAGGGGGTATGTTCCTACTTTATTCTCAATCTTGATCTGAACACAAATCAAGATTAGACGATTGTAGGGGAAGAGTCTGAGCTTTATGAGTCAAGGGGAATGTTCTTACTGTTCTCTCTCAATGAAAGTACACAAACCCATGATTTTACAATTTCAAAGAGAAAGGGAGAGTGCATGAGAGAGAGTCTGTGCTTTATGTCTCGAGGGGGTATGTTCTTACTACTCTTTCTCAATGTTGCACTGAATGCCAAATCATGATTGCAATTAGAAAAACCATCAGTTTACATAGTTTGCTAAGAGCTGAGAAGGGCATCACCTCATACTATTCATTTTAGAATTAGCACCCTTATCCAGTCTAACCCTACTAATGGACTCTTAAACATTGATGATGGTGATGGCACTTAATAGATAAAGTTTGAAAGCAATTGCAGGTGTGTGTGTGTGTGGGTGACTCACATTCAAACCGGGGTCCGCCTGAGCCAGTTTGTTTGCAAAGACGGAGAGCTAGCTGACTAAGTGAACGTACCACTAGACCAACACCCCCCCCCCCCCCCCCCCCCCCCTCATAGCAGGAAGAAAGAATGGGCTTTATATCTTATGGGGGTATGTTCCTTCTGATATTTCTAAACGTTTTGCTGCATGCAAAATTACGATTGCAGTTAGACAATGATCAGTTTTGATTTGAAAGCAAAGAGCAATTGGCGTGTCTGAATGTCCTCACATTCCAAAGTGGTGATCATGTCTCTCTGTTGTTTATCTTTGCATATCTTACTCTACCATTCTCATGAATATATATATATATATTCACAGGAAGATCCACCTGTAAAGACTTTTGGTTGACTTATAGTGCCTTTAATCTCATTTTCTTATCTTTCCATCAAAACGCTTTTTGCTTTTTGCTTTTTTGCTTCAAATCATCTGAAGATGTGAACTTATTAATTTCAATCCATTTGACATTACGAAAAAAATTGGAGGTTTTTCTTACCTTTCCCCCTCTCTCTTTCTCTTTCTTTCTCCCTCTGTCTGCCTATCTTTCTGTCTCTGTCTACTTATCTTTCTCTTCAGCTTTCTCTTCATCTTTATCTATGTCTTTCTCTTTCCATTTCTCAATGTCTCTGTCTTTCTGGCTTTTTGTTTCTTCCAGTTTTACTTTCAATCCACTTGACATTGCAAAAAAACTTTTGGAGGTTTTTCTTACCTTTTCCCCTCTCTCTTTCTCTTTCTTTCTCTCTGTCTGTCTGTCTATCTTGCTCTCTCTGTCTCTCTTGCTTTTTGTCTCTTTCAGTTTTGCATTTTCAATCTTTCTTATTTAGTTTTTGTCTATCTTTGTCAGTCTGTCTGTACTAATCCCTTCCCACTGTTGTCAGTCTGTCTGTCTGTCTGTTTCTCTCTCTCTCTCTCTCTCTCTCTCTCTCTCTCTCTCTCTTTCTCTCTCTCTTGCTCCTTCTCTCTCTTCCTCCTTCTCTCCCCTCCCCCTCTCTCTCTCTCCGTCTCTCTCCCCCCCTCTGTCCCTATTGTCTACCTCTTTCACTCTCTCTTCCTCCTCTTCTCTTTCTCTCTCTCTCTCTTTCTCTTGCTCTCTCTCTCTCTGACTCTCTCTGAAAGTAAAATAACAGCTATGGGTTGGCCGGTGAACAATGTCTTTGACACTTTGCTTTAGAGACCACCAGCAACACAGAGCGTCAACGATTCTCTTTGATACAGGAAATGTCGGAAGTTTGGCTTCCTTTGCAAAGAGACAGCTCTGAAATAATGATGAGGAAAATGTCAAAGGGCTCCACAGAATTATGAAAGTAATGGGTTTGATTTTTTTTAAGGGAGGGAGGGAGAGAGAGAGAGAGAGAGAGAGAGAGGGGGGGGGGGGTAGAAAGAGAGACTGGAGACAGAGAGGAGTATAGGAGAGTAAGGAAAAGAGTAGAGCAAAGAAACAGAGTGGGTGAAACAGGGAGAGAAAGGGACACAAATTTGGGGACAGGGAAAAAGATCAACTATTGGTGTAACTGCAAAAGGAAATGATGAAATAAAATAGGATAGGATTTATTTTGAAGGAAAGCGAAAGAGAGAGGAGAAAGAAAAACTTGTGGAGACAGAGTGAAAGCAGAAGAGAAGCAAGGAGAGGTAAAATATTTTAATGAGGTACAAAGGAGACTTTTGGGGGGTAGTTAATGCTCCTTGCATTGTACTTTTTACGGACAAATCGTACGGAACATTGTCTAGATTTCCGCATCTGAATGGGGCGGATAGAAAGGTAAATGTACCGGGGGGGAAAAGACCTGATTTCCTGAGGAAAGATTGGGACGGAAGAGCTTTGAAAGAATTAAGGATGCATGAGAAATACACTGTCATATCAGCTGTGGGACGAATACAGATGTGGTCTTAAAGGGGGAAGTCAGCCACCAAAGTACTTTAAATCTGCACAAAATAAAAACTGCATCATTAAATGTAGTTTAAAGCCTATCTGCACTAGTTTGGCCAGGAGGGATTAGACCTCCCTGCGTGGTCACAGACAGGTGGTTATCTCATCAAATCAGCTCTCAATTAACATAAGAAAAAGGGGACCATGGGAGATCAATGGGTACCGCTTAGGCATTGTTGGCTATATAGAGGGAGCAAGTAGCTACAAGTAGTACAGTGGGGCTTTAAACCAACAATATAATATCATATGCATCATTAAATGTAGGTTATACAGGGAAGTAGGAAGAGTTTTGAAAGAATGAAGGATGCATAAGATTGAGAAACATTGTTTTTTTAGCTGGTAAAATACTGACATGGCCTAAAAGGGAAAAATAAACCCCTAAAGTACCTAAACCCACACAAAATATCAAATGTAGTCTTACATTTAGGTTAAATGGTGAAGTAGGAAGTGTTTTGAAAGAATTAAGGATGCATGAAAAACATTGTCCTGTCAGCTATGAAGGTTGCAGACATGTCCTTAAAGGGGTAAATCAACTTGAAATGTACTTTGAACCCAATGAACTTTAAGGATGCATCCAAAAGTGTAGGTGAAGGTTAATGACATGAAAAATCTGCCCTTACAAGACATTCCTTAACAAGTACACATATATTGAAGAATATTCTAAACGCTAAATTTAAATAATGACTCCTAAATCATGAATATTCAAAAGAAGCAGTGAATGATAGATTTGACATTGTTCTTAAAAAAATGGTGATATATCTTAATTGCAAAGAACAAATTGTCAAAATTGTACCCCAAATGTAAAATATTATGAGCTTCAATTGTGGTAATTGAAATGTTATTGCTTGGTTTGTGAGACTTACAAATTTATCTTGGAATTCAACCAAAAAAAAGATTTGTTTTTTGTATAAAACATGAACTTTATTCATGTATACAGTAAAAGGAAATATGTCTTTTCTCTAAACAGTTCACCTGCATGAAAAATAACATGATACATATTTAAACCATAAAACAAGGAATTAACAATAATAATTTGACTCTTGACAGTGCAATCTTTATAAACGTAAGTGGGAAAATAGAGGTTTAAAACAAATTTGACTCTTGAAATAACCATGGAAGTTTGCAAAATAGGGGTATAAAAGTAATGTAAATAATTTGACAAACAAATTGTTTGAAATGAGATTCTGGGAAAATTCCATCGTAGCTTTGTGTAGTAAATTGTAACTGGTGATAAATGATGACATGCCCTAACATGGTGACATTAAATAAACCCTTCATTGATGTATAAAACTATCCAATGTCATCTCTTTACATTTCCAACTCAGTTGGCAAGTATGAGAGACAAACAAAAGGGAAATTGATACCCCAAAGTCAAGTCTACATTAGGTTGAATTTCTTTTTTCACTTGACTATACAACGAGTGAGCGAAGCTGTTTACTCTTTGGACAGCGCTTCACCTCTGTCGTGATTAAGTTTGATAATTTGGTTTCTATCTCCCATCATTCTTTCTCCATCTCGTTGAGGAGGAGAGCCCCTAAGATGGATCTTTGCTGAGGCACGCACCGCGATCGTCTCCGATTTCCACCTGAATACGCGGGTGATAAATGCTAAAAACCACCGAATTAGACAACCGTCGCGTTCCCCCTCTTAATGCACCTTGCTCGCTTTCATTCTCTTTTTTTCATCTATCCCAATTTCTCTTCTCCTCTCCCTCTCTCTCAGCCTACTCAATCACTCTCTCGAACGTTTCTTCAAAATGGCAAAACAATTCATTTCCCATACCATAGAGTACAACTAGCTCATATATCTCCTTTTTAATTCACCTGACTATCTCTCTCTCTCTCTCTCTCTCTCTTCTTGTTCTCTCTCTTTTCATCTTTCCCCATCTCCCTTGGCCTTTCCCAGTCTTCTAGCTCTCTCTTTTTCTCCCTGTCATAAAAAAACAGCAACAATAACAACAAACAAATTCTACTTGAAGCATATCCTCTTATACAGTCTATTTTCATCTCTCTCTTTCTCTTTCTCTTTTCATCTTTCCCCATCTCCCTTGCCCTTTCCCAATCTTCTAGCCCTCTTCTTTTCTCCCATCAATAACAATAATAACATCAATAACAACAAACAAATTCTACTTGAAGCATATCCTATCACATAGTCTATCTCTGTCTCTGTCTCTCTCTGATTGTCTTCATTCCCATTTCCTTCTTCCACCCATCTGTATCTCTCTCTCTCTCTCTCTCTCTCTCTGTATCTCCCTCTGTATCTCTCTCTGTATCTCTCTATCTGTATATATATCTCTCTCTCTCTCTCTCTCTCTATCTCTATCTCTCTCTCTGTCTCTCTTACCCCTCTCTTTCTCTCACTCTCTCTCTCTCTCTCTCTCTCTCTCTATCACACACTCCCTCTTTCTCTCTCTCTTTGTTCCTCCTCATTCCTGTTTAATTTACAGATGCCACGCTCTGTTCACATCTGTTCTGCCAAGCGACACAAAAGAGAATCACCCGAGAGCATCGCCGCTATTTTTGGCCCCCATCAAATATCTTTGCCTCATTAATCTGACTCCAAGTTTACACTTTGAGGCTCATTCGTTTCTCACTACCATGATATTAGTTGAGCTGGGGTCAGCTTTTCGGGGTCTCCAATCGGACACGAGACTACATTTACCGTCCCAATGAATTCCATCGTTAAAGATGAAGTTGAGTATCGATCGATCTGGCCATGCGATTACACCGTAAAGGAACCACATTGTCTCGAAGCAATTGAGAAAGTTGGATTATGTAGTAAATAAGAATTGGGATATATATTCCGTGTGACATTTTGGAGTCATCAAGATGAGAAGAAATGGACTCAATCTTGCTGGCAGTCACATGAACTGCTCACAGAAATGGATGTATGGGACTACAAATACAGATGGCATGAACATTTGGTCCAATTTTTTCAGCTGTTTCTTGTCATATTTCAAACATGAGGGCACTTGAAACTTGCAATCCATTTTTAGGTGACATTTTGAATATAATTTTCTTCCAATCTGACATCAAAAGAACAAGCAAGCTCGCAATTTATTGTTCACGTTTACCAGAACTCAAACTTCTCTTTAATCCTAAGTTTTTTAAACATTGCCAATTTCAGAGCTAAATGGCAGAATGTATACCCACAGTGTCGGTAGACATCATGAATTCCTTAAAAAGGAATTTTCTTGGAACTTTAATTTCCTCTCGGACCACATTGTTGTTAAAATAAACATATAAGGACAAAAATAGTCAATTCCTTTGATACGTCAAATGAGGGTAGAATAACCAACCTCTTGATTAATTCCCTCGAAATGCCTGCGCTCTTCTTCCAAGCTGAAATTTATGTTATGAAGTCCATTTTAGGTGGTATTATGGGTAGCTTGAAATTACTTTATACAGCCAGTTTTAAAAATTTGTATGAAATAAATGATAATTTAGGCCAGTCTAAGACAGGGCATTTCATATGAAGCATATATTGGGTCCAATAAGGGTAGTAGTTGAAACCCCTATCCTGTTCTTTATTTTAAATGATCTCACCTACGAATTTGAAAAAAAGTATGTTCAAAATTGAGAAGGGTAATATCGACCATTATGTTGCCCCCGTGCTACAAAAACATTCTTCAATATGATATTCATTAATAAAAGTATTGTTCAATGGTATTAAACAGTTACATAATTGACGACCTAATTTTGAATTTCAAGAAGAATTAATAAATGCTCTGTTCGGAGCCGTAAGGGTGTTAACTCTGTATTAAAGTATACAATTCAACCCCCTTCTGGCTCCAAACAGACAAAATTTTATTGCCCCCTCCCCCCCCCCAAAAAAAAAAAAAATAAATAAATAAAAATAAAATAAAAAAATGGCTGCAATATTCACAACTAGGTCGGTTGGACTTGCCTATGGCAGTGAAAAGGGACACTATGAAATATTCAAACAGCCCCAATTTAATGAACTACGCCACTTGGGTAGACGATAACAAGGTTCTATCCATCAGCTCTAGTATTAAGTCGCCCACTTGATTTTAAATTAAGATGATCCAAGTGCTGCTATGGCAGTATGAATGACGACATGAGAGGTTTTTTATAAGGTGTTTGATTCGCATTGCAATGCAAATGAATACAGGACAAAGATGTATGAAAGGAATATAATCTTGGGGTTGTTTCACAAAGATCCTAAGTCAAACTTTACTTTAAGTTTGACTTGAAAATTATGGAGAGCCGTTTGCTATATAGAGGGCGCATGTAGGCGCATGTAGCTAAAAGTAGTGCAGTCCCACTTTAAGTATAAGTATAATAGTTACTGCCCTTGTGACCCTCAGCAGACTGTCCTTAAAATATGGAGATCTAGGATGTAAGGGATCTAGCGATTATAAAGTCAAATTGTCATCGTGATCCAGGGAAACATACATTATTCAAAAGTTTTAACAAGGGGGCCCAAATATATGATCCAAAAAAAAATAAATCTGGCTGGCTCCGTCCAAACCTGCTCTATGTAAAAGTGTATGATCGAACACCTATCTCACTCTCGGCAGACTAACCCTGAGCTACGGAGAGCAAGGACGTATGTAACATATCTGGCGATTATAAAGTCTAATTGTCATTGCGATCCAGAGGAAGATACATATTCAATGGAATGGCAGAAGTCAACAAAATATTATCTGTCTCTCGACATTTGAAGTAAAGGTAGAAGAGGTTTTGACTCACAAAGCAGGTTTCCAAAGATGAATTTTAATGATCTAGAATAATTGAATTACACCCTCCTTCTCTATTTCATTGTGGAAGTAAGGTTAAGGAAAGTAAGTTTTATAAGAGAGATTCATGCGAACCCTGTGGATTTGAAATGCAGGTGTAGTGATTAGTTACATGGAAAGTTTAATGCCATGCGCTGTACTTCATTACATAAACCTTCACAATATTCCTAATAGTGAAACGGAGATGAATAAAATGTGTGTTTTGAATCATCTGGGAAATAAAGATGGAAGAGAGAGAAAGAAAAAAGAGAGATGGAGAGATTGGGAAAAGAGGGGGGGGGGGGGATGTAGAGAAATAGAGAAAGAGAGAGAGAAAGAGAGAGAGAAGAGAGAGAGAGAGAGCGTGCAAGTGAAAGTGAGAGAGATGTAAAGAGATCACTAGATGAGAGCAACTGTGGACATGGAGGAAACATGGAGAGAGATTTAGAAAACATTAACGAACATAACACAGAGAGGGAGATAGAAAGAGGAAAAGAGGGAGTAAAAAAGAGATGAGAAATGTGAGAGAGAGTGAGAGTGTGTGTGAGAAAAGCCTACTAGAAAATTTCCACATGTGATAAGTGATTAAGGGCAACATGAATTCCAATCACAGAGGGCCCTATTGCCGTCTGCTAATATCACTTTTCATATCAATTTTTCAATGTGGGCTTGTGAGCGAGACATGTTAATTGATATTGGAGTGGCTGGGATCGGAAAATAAATGCTGGGGCCTTTAGACAAATTGGCGAGCCAGATATCGCTCGAAGACCTTGCAACTTCACTCTTCTGAATAGATAACCATATCGACTCGTCCGACTGAACGTCACTTCTTCTTTTACGATGTCTGATTTTCCAGTTGTCATTGTCTCCATCTTTTCTTTTTTTATTTTCGGGGAATGTTTTTTCAGGTTTTGAGGATTTGGGTTTCTAGGTTTCAGCAGTCTGGAGATGAAATTGAGCCATATGTGTGAGAAAAATTAACACAGAGTTGATTTCGGACTACGTGTCACCCAAGTGTAATTCAAAATGGCTCTGTAACACTATCATTTATCTCCACCACCCTTATCTCTCTCTTTCTCTTGCTCTCTCTCTCTCTCTCACTCTTTCTCTTTCTCTCTCTCTCTCTTTTTCTCTTTCTTGCTCTCTCTCTGCCTGTGAGTGTGTGTGCGTGTGTTTGCCTGTTTCTTTCTCTCACAGCAGAGAACGTATCCCATATGCATTCTTCTTTTGCTGCACAGTCATTTAAAATGCTTTCTTTTTTTTCTCTTGATAAAGTTTGCTCTAGTGTGAATGACCTAACTATTTAAAATCATTCTGGTCAGGTATTACTTTGTGGGTCATAAGATATCTGAAGACCCTAATCTGCACCCACAGGATGTCTCTTTTGAGGGTTGAAGTAGCTATTTGGTGTAGAATAAAAGATGATGATGGTGCGATGAATATGTTATAGAGGGAGTGGAAAGGGTAAGTGACAATGGTGTGAAATTTACAGATAGGGTTTTGGGGGAGAGACAGAGAGGGGGAGAGACAGAGAGGGGGAGAGACAGAGAGAGGCAAAGACAGGGAGAGAGAGGCAAAGACAGGGAGAGAGTGAGTGAAGGACAAGAAAAGAAAGAGTAAGAGAGCCAGAAGTTTGATGTAAACGTTAAAAAGTGTAAAAACAAAAGGAGTCAACACTCTTTTAGCTCCTAATGGACAATATTGCTATTCTGAAAAATAATATAGAAAAATATAAAACAAAGTACACAGTTCTCACTCTGTACCGCATTGGAATTTTGAACATGTCAATCTTCAGCAAAACCTTTATCCATTCCTACCACAAACTGATGCCTGAACCCTGTTTCAAAATATGTGCATTTAGTTGCATAACTTGTACCATGTACTACATTTTGAATGAACTTTCACACTAGCACTATTTTGTATGCAAGAGGGGAAATATTCCAAGCTCATATCGTTCTTTCCCTACAAAGTGGAGGAACAGGATGAAATTAACAAGTGTTAGAATAGTTACAACTGCTACGAGTTGTAATGAACAGCATATTTCAACCAAATCAAGATTATGCATTTTTAATTCCAGAATTTTACATCTTTAGCTTTCAATGCTCTTCCTTTAATTTCTCTTGGATCCTATCAAAAACAAAGACATGCAATTCTTTAAAATAATATTATAAAAAGGTTTTGTCCAATTTCCATGTGCATGGTAAAACACAGCTAAGGAATTGCTATTTAAGTCTCTGTTAATCAGAAAAAGCCAACCAGAGCCTGATAGATTTAATTTCATGGAAAAATAAACGTAAAAATAGATACAGAGTCGAGAGAAATTAAGACAAAAAGGAGGAAAATAGAGACGACAGAGATCGGAAGGTGCTATGATCTTTAGCCATCGTTCCGACGAAAGACTCTTTGTGGCGTATCGGATGCGGCTTTGATGAACACCCTTCGTCCGTGGTACCCCTTGCGTTATTCTCCCCCGGCATTAAAATTGCATCTTTCTGCATCCTGGGATTTCGTCCAATGACGCACTCTGTCGTGGTGTGAAACTAATTAATATGCAAATGGGGAGGTGGCTATCTCTTTCTTGTTCTCTTTCTCTCTCTCTCTCTCTCTGTGTCTCTCTCCGTCTCTCTCATATCTTTAGGCTCCCTTCCATCTCTTGTCTCTCTATCATACAGACACACAAACACACATCTCTCCATCTTTCTCAATCTGCCTCTGTCTCTCTCTCTCTCTCCTTCTCTCACAGACACACACACATACACCTCTCTCGATCTCTCTCTCTCTCTCTTTTTTTTTCTCTCTCTCTATCTCTCATCTCTCTCTCTCCCTTCCCCTCTGTCTCTCTCTCTCTCTCTCTCTCTCTCTCTCTCTTTTCCCCTCTCTATCTCTTTCTCTCTCTCTGCCATGTGTGAGCTGATTTCTTGATCTGGGCTCAGAAGGAAGCCATTTGACCCAGTGGATTATTTCCCATATCTTCATGTATACTGGGGAAATATTGGAGGGACGATATGATACACTAGAATTTGGCACACAAACAAGGAGAAACAGTGATGGTGATAGGATTATGAATATACTCATTCTGGAATTCTAGAAACATCAAGCATATATTGATGTAATAAAGAAATTTAAAAATTATTTTTCAGAAGGGAGTGTTAGACTTGGATAGTCATCTGCTATTAGTGATACAACAACTATCAATCATATTCATATTATTAATGAGTACACAAGAATATTATATAGTTGATATACATGTATACAGCATGAATAAGAAAACAGCGCGTTCCTCAACAATCGCCAGGAGATAGCTATTCCCCACTCTCAATCCCCATCCTCAACTCTCCCCCTAACTCTCCCAACTTCCCCTCCCACTTCCTTACAACATCCCCAATCAACTCTCCTCAACCCCCTCCCACTGCCCCCACTCCCCACCCCCCCCCCTTCCCACTCCAACTCCCCCTTCTTACTACACTACCCTCTCCCACTCCACACTCTTCACCCCCCTGTGTGCATGGAAGCAAGACTAAGTACAAGGTGAAAAAAAATGCTGTAACCCCTGGGGTGCAGACTACATGAGGGGGCGTCTAGCCAAGTCATGGCGAATGTGCCGTAAATATACATTCATGCATCGGACACGGCACCTTGCCATCGTAATCAATAATTGACACGGCAACAAGACCGATTCATCCAATTAATAACCGGGGGATTACAGACCAGCAAATTACCCAACGCAATCAACAGCTCATTGTTTCGTGTCTGAGAGTGGCTAAATTCAACAATCGCGTTCTGTACGGGTTGTATTCATCTACGTTTTGGTGGATAAGCAATAGATACTTTTTGTTCGGGGGGGGGGGGGGGGGGGGGTATATTTTATGCAATTGCGAAAAATAGCCACTTCCAGTAGCAACTGGTCACGCCAGCAGTCCCTGTTAAGGAGAGTCCCAAATAGGCCAATCAAATTGGTTCACTGCTGCTGCTCAGATGATGTTATTATATTTCATAAAAACAAAAGTGAAGAACATATTGCTTAATACAGCCATTTTGCAATGCTATCAGGATAGAACTTTTTGATGACCTAATGTTCTATCAAAACGAATTAAAGCTTTGGGATGACTAACTTCACCCTTTGCTCTATCAATCAAACAATTTTTTTCTGATAACTAACTGTAATTATGGTATCTATATCAAACTATATCAAGGAATGGATTTAGAATTCTGTAAAACGGGATGTGGCACAGCTCCAAATATATCAACAAAATGACAAGCAAAAAAAGAACAAGAAAAAGGAATGGACAAACAAAACCCCTCTGTACTTAAAGAATGCAAAATTAAAAGTTGGAGGTGGAGGGAGGGGGGTGGGAGGGGGGGACGGGGACACAGCCGGTCCGTATCCCTGTTATATCCGCCAGTAAATATACCTTCTTCGATGCACACAAGCATGAAGAGTTCGGTGAACATCAGTAGCAGACACATGGTCCTGAACTTCATATGCTTCTTTGACATTTTACAGATAATGGGCAAGAGATATAGAGATCTGAAGTGAGAAGATGAGAATGAGAAAGTGAGAAGATGAGAATGAGAGAGTGAGACAGAGTCAGGGAGATGGGGAGGGAGAGAAAGAAGAAGAGAGAGTAAGAGCAATTTGAGAAGAACAAGGTTTACTGGACAGAGATAGAAACAATAAGTTGAAGAGAAAATTTGAAAAAAGAGGAAGTGAGGGAGAGGGAGGGGGAGGGAGGGTGGAGGGGAAGGATGTTATTTTTCCAAATTTGTTAAGTGTTATGAATCCCCCCCCCCCCCAAATAAGACAAATGAATTAAATAAAATACACAATAATAGAGTGAAATTAAGAATAGATACTGGTTTCCTACACCCCCATAGTTTGAAATCAAGCTAAGAGGGAGGGAGAGAGAGAGAGAGAGAGAGAGAGAGAGAGAGAGAGAGAAAGAGAGAGACAGAGAGACAGACAAGGATAGAGAGAGAGAGAGAGAGATAGAGAGAGAGAGACAGGCAGCGCAAGAAGTATCCACAAAATCTATTCTTTCACTTTTAACATGCCTCCTGATGAGAATTAAATACGTAATGAAGGCTTGAATGTAAACAGCTAATACAGGTCGACACGTGTAGCCCGAGCATGGATATGTACCCTCGACCCTCTACGCCTGAAGCCTTGCATGCGAGCAGCTGAACCAACCGCATGAATAATAAAGTGCACGAATGATTAGGTGACTCATAATGAAGCATTCCCGTCCCGCAGATTAACAGACGACCCTCTGTGCAATAACGCTCCGTCTTTTTAAGCCCTGTTTTCATCGGCTCAAGTTTTCCAAATAACCCGCTATTTTCAGACTCTGGATATTATCCTGAAGTTAGAAATTGCGTCTCAACCAGACCGATACGCTCATCACAAACTAGCTCGGACGGGCGCAAGTTAGCCCGCTATTTCTGAAATAGCGGGATACTTTGGAACCAAGACCAAGATTGATCGGGATATTTTCTTGACCAAATGTTGAGCTAATTGCAACTGGGACAGGGATGCCAACCTTTCAGAGCACAAATCAGTAACCATAAGTATCAAAATCAGTAATTTGGGGAATAAATCAGTAATTTTCTATGCGGCGCCATGAATCTTAAAAGAATGGCAAGCGGACGCATGTGCGCATGATTATCTGAAATTTGTTGTGATTTTACTCCCACAAAGTTGCTAAATATTGATTTTCAGTTCATCACAACACATAAGTTTTCAATGAAAAATTGGCTTCTATTAAGAGAATACTTGATAATTTTCCATCTTTCTCATGCAGCGAGTGCTGGATGGCCACCATACTGTACAGCACTTGCTACGATAGATCCCTATGCGCAAAAAAAAAAAAAAAAAAAAAAAAAAAAAAAAAAAAAAAACGTAATTTTTAGACAACATTCCGTACTGCCGTAATGGTCGTTAATTTCCGTACCAATTACGGGAAATCCGTACTAGTTGGCATCTCTGCTGGGATAGTTGAATTGTGGGTTATTTGGCAAAAACGAGCTGATGGAAACAGGCCTTATGCCTCATTTATGTGCTCCATCGTCATCTAAGTGATCACATTTTATCTTTTAATAATAAATGCAGATTGGTTGATTGCATATCATCATGGCATTCTTGTACAGTACTGCACTCCCCCCTCCTCTTCTTTTAGTACCCCTCTCTCTCACTCTCTCTTTGTCTCTCTAGCTCTCTCCTTTCCGCTCATCTCCCATTCATGGGCTCCAATGGCATCTTAGTGATCAAATTTTAATATTGAATATTAAATGTGGATTGCTTGAGTGATTACCATTATGGTTTCCTTGATCTTCCCCGTTCTCTCTCTCCCTCTCTATTATTCACCCTTTCTCTCCTCCTATCTCTTCCTTTCCCATCTCTACTACATAAAATTGGTTGAATAGTAATCCTTTTAGTTTTATTTTTCTTCCAGTCCTGTCTCTTCCTCCCTCTCTCTCTCTTTCTTTCTTTATTTCTTTTCTCTTTCTCTCTATCTCTCTCCTCCCCCCCTTTGTCTTTCTCTCTCTCATTCTCTCTCCCTTTGTCTTTCTCTCTCTCTCTCTCATTCTCTCTCTCTTTTGTTCTCTCTTTCTCTCTCTCTCTTTCTCTCTCTCACTCTTTATCTTCCTATCTATCTATCTCCTTCCTTTTTCCCCCACTATTGTTCCTCCCTCATAAAACAACCTTAAATTGGTAAATTAATACATTAACCAAACAGGTGTAAAAATAAGTTCTACTACAATAGCCCTCATTTCTCCAAAGAAACAGAAAAATGAAGCAAAAAAATGTAGGCCTCATATTACAACTAGGTAACCTAAATAAGAAAGGAAATATACCAAGTATTTCTCATTTAGACTACGCCATTGCCCTTATACCAAAGAAAACACAAATTTTCATTAAGTATGCCAACACCGGTTGAATAGGGACCGCCCCAAGATGATTATATTGGAATGTCTTGGTACAATTGATGAGAAAATGACCTAGATGTTGTCTGAGAAGAGAGAATAAAAAAGA
The DNA here is from genome assembly GCA_035222895.1 of Strongylocentrotus droebachiensis. NCBI lineage: Eukaryota > Metazoa > Echinodermata > Echinoidea > Camarodonta > Strongylocentrotidae > Strongylocentrotus > Strongylocentrotus droebachiensis. The sequence continues at coordinate 24,745 of JAVYIG010013196.1, forward strand.
AAAGAAAAAGAAGATCTATTGCCCCACTCTTACGGCCTTGGATAACTGTTTTGCTAACAGGCAAATATCTCTCCAACGTATGACAGAATGTGATAAAACACCTGCCACAAATTGCAAAACACTGAGAGGAAACATCTCTCTCCTGTGGTCGCTTACACCGCCAACGACAATCAATTATCTGTTATGGGGTGCGGGGGCGTGTCTACATCTAACTTAGATAACGTCTTTGATAACATTTCTTTTTACTCACCTGTTGGTTTTGAATGGGAACATCGAGAAGAGGAGGCAGGATCGCATGTGGGAGATGAAAAGAAAGAAAAGAGAAATACGTTGGTTAGTTCATAGGGTTCACATAACTGAGATTGACTTTCAGTTCTGTTTTTTAAAGATACCTGTCTACAAAGACCACATTTTTTGTTTCCCTTGGGTGGTCGCTATAGGCAGGTTTGACTGTACAACAAAACAGAGTATTGTATCATGACAGGTATAGAACTATTACCACATGATCACGTTCTATTTTGGTAATGCTCAAACATAATCATGACTTTTAATTTTTTTTTACCCAAATTGACAAAAAAGTAATATACAGCAATTCTAGTTTCTAGTTTTCTCCTTCTTAAATGGATTAAACTGATGAGTGATGAAAAATCGTATTTTGTTTGGTCTTCGCTATGAGTGGACAACTACCCCTGGAGTTATTTCCACAGTAAGAGTTCATGGATTAGTCGTCCGGATACACTTTATTATATGTAATGTGAACACTGTCGGTCTTATTACACATTAATGCATAGCTCAAGACTAACATGTTCACACTATTCGCATCACAATTTAAAAAAAACATGAAAATGACAATGGGCAATCGTCCTTTTAATCTAATGAGGATGAGCAAATAAAGAGAAAGTAAAATCATATAGAAGTAGGGTGCGGAGACTTTCTACGGACTAAAAAATATAGTGCTATTCGTCTAAATTGGCAATAATGGACTAATGGGGAATACATCACTTTAACTTCGGCGAGTTTTACGTACAAAATAGCGTTTCTCTCCTCTCGTTACTTGAGCCATCAATCACGACATTATTTGCTCACATTCTGAGCCCAGCCCTGGTTAATTGTTCGCCAAACCCCGCCTAAGCCCGACTGTTTCCACGTGGCCTTCATGCTTGCGAGCATCGCGGTAAGCGGCGCAGCTGCCAAACGCTCCCGAAATTTCGTCTATTGCACACCCGACTCCAATTACTCTTAATTGGCTCTATGTGATCATGGGGGAGGAAATAAAACACAAAATCTGGAGGCTTTTTGTCAATTACCTTCCTTGCATCACATTTTATTGCCACACTAATTCTCTCTCTCTCTCTCTCTCTCTCTTTCTCTCTCTCTCTCTCTCTATCTCTCCTGCCGTGTGTATGTGCATGTGTGTGTCTCTCTCCCTAGTTCCACTCTTTCCCTCCTTTCTCAATCTCACCCTAACTTACCCATCCAATATTTCTCTCTGTCTGTCTATCTGTCTGTCTCTCTCTATCTCTGTCTCTCTACATATATATTTGTGTTTTTCTCTCAGTGTCTCTCTCCCTCTCTCTCTCCCTCTCTCTCCCTCTCTCTAAATCTCCCCCCCCCCTCTCTCTCTCTCCCTCTCTCTCTCTCTCCCTCTCCCCCTCAAAATCCGCTCTTCTGCTCCCTTTCTCCCTCCTCTCTTTATATCTCTCTCATTCATGTAATTGTTCTATACATTTGTTTCTCTCCCCCTCCCTCTCATAATTATAGATGTCTTTTATTGGCCTTTTCTACTTTCTCTCTTCTCTCTATACCTCCGGTTCTTTAATGGCTGCTCACATATCAACAAATTACTAACGCTAACGATATTGACAAAATGGTTGTAGACAAAATATTTATGGATCAATAAAATTGGTGCTGAAGGGTTACAAGCATAAATCAGAAGAGCACCATAATTCTTGTCTAACTCTCTCTCTTTTTCTCCCCCTCCCTTCTCTCTCCCCCTTCCTCCCCTTTCTTAATCTCTCTTTCTTTCTCTCTCTCCCTCCCTTTTCTCTACCCCTCCCTTCTCCTTTCTATATCTCTCTCACCCTTCTCTCTCCCTCCCTTCTCTCTACCCCTCCCTTCTCCTTTCTATATCTCTCTCACCCTTCTCTCTCCCTCCCTTCTCTCTACCCCTCCCTTCTCCTTTCTATATCCCTCACCCTTCTCTCTCCCTCCCTTCTCTCTACCCCTCCCTTCTCCTTTCTATATCTCTCTCACCCTTTCTCAATTTATATACCTATCTCTCCACTATCCACCCACTCTCCCTTCTTTCTACCCCTCCCTCCCCCTTTCTCTCTCTCTCTCCCCCTCCCCCTCTTTCTCTCATTTCTGTTTCTGATTGTGTGGGTGTCTACTCATTATAGTTTAACAATCAATCGCATCTAACATCCATGGTCCCATGTACGCATAATTCATGAGTGCCGTGTAGGGGATTTCTATCTACTTTTGATGTGAACTCATTTCTACTTATCTCCATGGTTGAGTTATCTTGCTCCTTCTTCTCCCCTCTTTCTTTTTTAAAAATATTTATTTCTTCCTTTCTCTCTTTATTTCTAACTTTCTCTCTCTCTCTCTCATCTTTTTCTTTCTTTCTCTTTCTTTCTTTCTTTCTCTTTTTTCTTTCTCTATCTCTTTCTCTCTCTCTATTTCTTTCTTTCTTTCTCTCCTTTTCTCTACCTTCTTCCCCTTTCCTCTCTCTTCCTTCTTTACTATTAACCTTCTCCCTTTCCCCTTCTCCTTCCCTCCTTCCTCTCTTTCACTCCCCTGCCTCCCTGCCTTTAACCCTCTCTCCTTCTATACCTTTTCTCTACCATTTTACCATTTGTTTGTTTGTGTTACCCTCATTCTTCTTTCCTACTAGTTTTCATACTTCTTCCTCCATAATTTCCCGCATCTTTCTACCATCGGCTATCCGCAAAAAGGCCATAAATGCTATGTATTGCCAATCAAAATAACTGCCTTCTTGCAGACAGGGGACATTACCTATTTCTGTTTTTTACTCCCATTCTTTTTCTTTCAATATTCATTTCTCCTTTACCTGAAGTAAAAAATATTATCCCTCTTATATGTAAATGTTTGTCATATGATCATCCATATTGTCCTCTTTAATCTTTCTCTCTAAAACATTTCTATTTGTTTCTTTTAATCAAAATACGTCTCTCTTTTCAATCTACTTTTTTTCTCCCCCTCAAATCCCCACAAAAAACATTTTCTTTGCTAGTATCAAATTTCCAAACACTGCGCTCAAGATTCAAGTAAACTAAGCCATGAAGGGAAAAAGAAATACTGCTAAAGTGGGCCATGATATGCCTTTCTCGTTCTTTATTACCGACAAAAGACTTTGCCAGCAGAAAAACACCCCTTGATATTTCCAGCTGCATGTAACACATTGTTCACGATGCAGCATTACTACTTGAAAAACATCCCTTGATGAATGTGGTAACAAATGCCTTCAAAATCAATCCAGACGTTCAATTCGTCTAAGAAAACAAGAGCAGAGAATGTAATACATATAACAATGGAAATCATTATCTCATCAATAAAGCCATCAAAAATGTATTACATCCTTGAAAAAAGGGCTCATGAACTCTTTCTCTAGCTGACTGTTTGCTGGTTAGCACAGGGTAATAGAGGTTTGTGTGAGAAATGAATAAAAGGTTGAGGGAATTATTCCAGGAGCCTGTCCTTGGGAGTCTAACTCCCATCATCAATACATGAAATGTTCTGCACGCCCGCGCAACGCACAAGCTGAGCCGAGTCGAATGTTACGATCGGTCTGGATGCGAGCCGCAGGCATAACCTCTTTACGACGCTCCGTCTTTTTCTCCCCAAATCGCTAACCGATTGCAAATTGGCTGCACGACGTGGAGCTCGGAGATGGAGCACCTTGCATTATAGAGTTTTGCTGGGGTTCCGGGTGATAAGCTTTCTCTCTCTGCCGTTTTGGTGACCACATAATTATTGATGGCTGGGACTACAGGGGGAAAATGAAGTAAATGCGTGGGATCAACAACCTGAAGCGAACCAAGATTTCATGTTAGTTTGGGTTTCCTGCATGGGCCATGTGTGCCTATAAGTGGATGGAACCATGTTGAATGGAAGAGAAAATATGTACAAGGAATTCAATATATGTCAAGCCTTAGGCCTTAATCAATCCAAAAAATACACATAGAAGACTTGACATCGGTTTCTAAGGTTTTAGTCTACAGCTCCATTTAAAAATGCAGCAAAGATCAATATTCGGTCAATAAGATTGGACTTAAAAAAATAATATCTGGAAGAAAATATATGTATCATCTGTGGAGAGCCAAAATGGCATTAATTCACATATTTTTCAGAGTTAACGTCATTGTGTATCTTAGCAGACAATACTAAAATTTGGAGCACATGTTCCTTGACATATGTTTTAGTAACCCTACAGATGTCACCCTGTCTGAAGGACTACTGGATTAATGCTCTATCGAGAATACACCCCTTTCATACAACAAAAACTATATGATGTTTCAAACATCACTGGATGGGGGGCGATGGCTCAGTGGTAGAGCAGAGGTCCCGGGTTCAAAACCAAGTTGTGCTAGTGCCCATTGGTAAGGCATTAATCCACATTATCTAGTCTCTTGGCAAGGACTTAAAGCCATTGGTACTTACAAGCATACTCATGCTTTCGTAGCAGTCAGGTAAAACAAACAAACAAAACAAAACAATAGTACTATAATCGATCGAGTTTTAAAAAACGCCTCTTTTCTGACAATGAAAAATGTATGATCTTTTATACGATGATTCTATACCTACACGATAAGTGCCAGAAGTTTTTCTTGTAAGAATATCGTATAACAGAATATTTTTCAGTCAAATGGAGGTTTGGGCATCGCTTTCGACAATAACCTGAAGAAAATAAAAAATTAAAAATCAGGGTTGACTTGGCATTTAAACATCACACATGCACAAACCAAGCCAGACTTGGAATAGCTTGAAAGTAATAACATTCCCAATGAAATGCATTTATTTATTGATTATTTGTATCTGCGTGAAAATGGCTGTACAGGAATTTGTCGCTGGATAAACTTACGGACACACAGCGACCGGGACGCTCGGATACGCACACTCACAGATACGGCACATGACACTTCATCAACCATCAATTGATTTATTTAGTGTATCCCTCCGTTTCAAAGGCCGTTCTAGGCTCTCGTGATTGATGGGACGGGGGCCCAAATGTCAAATTATTTATGTCGAGGGACCTCTTTTTTTTTCTCCATGTCTCCCAATCAATCCCAATCCCGTTTTTCAACTTCATCTCTCCTGTTAATTTCTCAGCTTTCTCCTGTTATCCTTTACTTTCATGCTCTCTCTCTCTCTCTCTCTCTCTCTCTCTCTCTATCTCTCTCTCTCTGTATCCATCCATTTCTCTCTCTTTTGATCCACGGCTCTCAATCTTTCACTCTTCTCTATATATCCATTTTTTTAATATAATCCATCTCACTTTATCTAACATTTTGTTCTTACTACTTAAAACCAGTTTTTCTCTCAATCTATTTCTCTCTCCCGTTTTTATCTCTATTATTTGTTAATTCATTTTTCTGCCTTTCCACCTTTCTCTTCCTCCCTCCTCTCTAACTTAATCCCTCCCCCTCTATTCCTCTCTCTCTCTCTCTTTCTCTCTCCATCTCTCTCTCCATCTATCCTTTTTTATCTCTATTACTTGTTAACACATTTTTCTGCCTTTTCCCCTTTCTCCCCCTCCATATCTCTCTCTCTCCATCTCCCACCCTCTCTATCTTTCCCCCATCTCTTCTTTTCAAGACACACAAGCAACAAACCCCAAGAAAGCCAGATGTGCTTGAAATTAAAGTAAGAGACAAGGGGCTTAAGACTATTTCTCTGTGGACCGTGGATCTCGGATCTTCTAGTAACGCTGGCAGACAAGCGAGCATCTCTTCTTTTTATCTTCTCGTTGACGATGCCACGAGCAAATTTGTGAACTACGCTCATCTGGTTTGTACTCGATACAGCTAAATTGAAACTGAAACAAGCTGGCAGCACTGCTTAAAAAATAAAATATCTTGAAACTTTTTGTCCTCAAAGAAACACAAATTTGTATTCTGTATTCATTAATTTTAGATATGATGTACAATTGTTCATTGAAACTAATGCATTTTGGCAGTAGCACTTCTGAAGGAAATTATCACAACAGGCAAAAATCGACTTGTGATAGATATTTTACATTACCCAAATGTATATTCTGATTGAAACTGAGATATTCTGACAAGCCATTTGTGGTTGACACAACCTCTGCCATTCTTGCAATAGAAATGTAGATGATGTTCATTGTTTTCTGTATGGATGGTATGCTTTAATAATGATTTATATATTATATATTTATATAGCACCGTCTATCTAGATAATTCTATTCCGAGGCGCACAAATTGATTATTACCCCAGCTTTAACCTAGCTATCATTACAGCGCTCTAGCATTTCAAGGAACATATTCCTGCCATATTGAATATCGAATATAAAATATTCTTGCAAATGTGCACACTATATGCTTGTGTCCTTGCATGGTGCTGCCGCTTCCCTTTTAAGCAGCGTATACCCTCTCCTGTCTAAATAAGGCTTGGGAATATCAGATAATAAACTTTCTGAAGATGCTCCGGAACACACACAGCCAAATACAGTCGAATCTGTGTATAAAGGCCACATAATGGACACAGAAAAAGAGGCCACTGTAGACGGGTTCAAGTTATTAAAAGTTCTGTTCACTATGATTTTGTCAATAGAAAGTTTTGGCGTGAAAAATTAACCATTCAGTAATGAGGTACAGATATAGCGCTAGGTCTCATTTATATATTGGAACATAAGAATGTAGTTGTCACAACACAGTATTTAAAATGTATATTTCAATATAGCATTGTGACACTTTTATATTGAATGCAAATGCATCAACTATACATCACCATCATCATTTATCATTATAAAAGCAGTATCAGTTTTGGACAAGTTTGATTAATTCAGAAGGTAGGGTTTAAAAAAGGTTTATTGCCCTTTTGACTACAAAAAGACATTTTCTTTCACTACCAGAATTAAACCTGACCTTTCAAATACCAGCAAAGTGATTGCTTGGACTAAAAACAGACCCCCTGCAATTTATTGTACATCCATATTGAACGGCGCCTTTAAAACAGTCTTGACCGTTACAACTGGGTCATAGCAATACTTGAAGTCTGGGACTCGGCAAAATGGCAACGCTGGGGGAAGAGGCTCCAAGCAAATACGCTTTTCATTCCATTTTCGGCAGACTCGCGGCAATTTGGACCACTCTTGACCTTCGTCTAGAGTGTAATTACGCGGTATGCTTGGCGGCCGGAAACGATCTTCATGCCAAATTTGCACATTCACTGTTTCCGCTCGCTCTCTCTCTCTCTCTCTCTCTCTTTCTCTCTCTCGCTCTCTATCTCAGTCTCCCTCTGCTTACCTCCGTTTCTCTCCGAATCTCTCGGCCACTCTCTAACATCCCTTTCGTTGGCTTAACATTTTGGTGTTTTTTTTCTTCATATCCTCAACCACATTTTTCTCATTTCATCTTTTTTTATTATATGAAACAACCTGTCTATTTTCACTGTCTCTAATCTCTCTCTCTATCTCTGTCCGACTGTCTGTGTCTGTGTCTCTCTTTCTCTCCCCCTCTCTCTCTCTTTCTATCTCTCTCTCTCTCTATAATCCAATATCACCTCTCTTCCTATATCATTCTCTCTTTTTAAATCTTTCTCTCTCTCTCTCTCTCTTTCAATCTCGGGTTTTTTAACAGTCCATAAATATAAAAAAACTGAACCCACGTCTTTTAAATTGATTTTTTTTCTCTCTCTCTATCTCCTTCAATATTGTTTTTTTTTGTTCAGTTTATAAATAAATAAATCTCATCTCAACACTCTTTCAAATTACTCTCTCTCTCTCTCTCTCATACTCAAGTCTCTCATTCACACTCCTGATCCGTCTCTCTCTCTGTCTCTCTCTCTCTCTGTCTCTGTCTGTCTGTCTGTCTGTCTCTCTCTCTCTCTCTCTCTCTCTCTCTCTCATTTCATTTCCCATTGCTCTTCATGTGCCCTCTTCATGATTGCATGATTTCAGTTTTATGAGCACCAAGATTGCTCTTGAGACCAGACATGTTGACACTCTTCAAACCCTTATATTACCAAGAAGTTCAATTTATCTCTCTTTCTCCATGTCTTTTTTCATCATTGTCTACGCTGTTCTCAACATTACCTTTCATTCTTTATTGTTTTCCATACAAATTGTACATTGCCACTTCCTACATTACAGGAGTCTTCTTTTCTTTATTCTCATCTAAACAATTCATTCTACTTCTCTTTAAGTACTAGTCTTTTCCATGAAGTTTTACATCCTATTATCTAGTTCATCTTTTCTCCCCTAAACAAACCTTTTCCACAAACTTTGCATTTTCCTGCTGCAGATCTTGGGGTCTTTTCTCTAACTCTATCAATTCCCCCCCCCCCCCCCCCCTCCACATTCCCTATTTTTAACTGATAGTTATCTATCAGTCCTATCTCATAATTTGTCCCTTCTTCCTATCAACTATCCTCCTTTCAACCATCCCAAACACTCATCTTGCTTGTCTTTTAGTTTTCCTTTCCTTCATTAATCCTTCCCTTCATCCAAAGGCATAAGTAAAGGTATCAGGGGTGTATTCAGGGGGGGGGGGGGGGGGGGGCACTGGATTTACTAGGTGGCTGAAATGCAAAACAAGGCTATGACTTGAGGAACAGCCACGAGAAAGGGTTGCATCATCCTATTTTTCAGGTGCCTTCCCCTCTCCTAATCTGGTACTCCCCTTTCTCTGTTTTCTCCCTTCTACTTGTTATCTGCTAGCATGTTTGTGTATTTGGTATTTTTTTCTTCAATTATGAAAAAAATATTTGCTGTTTGATTGGGAAAGTGCCCCTTGCTCCTTGGAGCTACGCCACTGCCTACATCCCAATGTTTCTCTTTACTCGGCTTGTCATCATTGAGGTCAACCTGGGACAACAGTTTTGTGATTAACTGGCCAAATGACCGTCCTTACCGAGCTGACCTTTGCATTGTGCCAACTCGTGCATCAAATTGCATTTTGGACAAGGTGACTTTCGTAAGTAGTGTAGGGTGAGATAGATAGGTGGTGATTAAATTAATTAGAAATGACCAAAACTGTAGCAGTACTAGAATTTCATTGCAAACACACTCCTTCGAACTGAAATGGTTATAAGAACAAAATAGTAGCACATAGTAGCAATAGTAGTACTTTCAAAGATTCAGTGACTACATGATGATTAAACGAATTACCAAAATAGTAGCAATGTTGAAATTTTACCAGGATCAAACTCTTAAAATAAATAAACAAACAATTACAACAAAATATAAGTCTTATTTTCAACAAAGGAAGAGCTGTGTAGAAGATTAACGTCAAAAGCACTTGCCACACGAATGTTCCCTAAAAGGACTATAAATCCTTCCCCAATTCGTTCTCCCTTCCCCTCCCCCTCCTCCTTCACCATTTTAAATCCCAAACCCCTCCTCTATACCTTTCCCTTCCCCCCTAGGGTAAAGTCAATCACATCAGGCTCATTCTCAACATCGAAAGTGTGTATAGGATCGCTGACGATCAAAAGCACTTGCCACTCCGATATTCACGATAAAAAAAAGGACTTCTCACTTTCTTTGTAGCATTTCTTTGGACGTATTTGCTGATGGGCAGGAAGGCAAACATCACATTCATGTTCTCGGCTCAAACCTTTCACACTGTGTCACTGTTTGGCCACCAATACCCCTAATCGTGTTTACCTCTCCACACGGTGTGGACTAAGAAGTAGCCGTGCAAACACAGCCCCATTTTTTTCTTCTTCCTCCTCTCCCGTTCCCCCGGCTCCAGCGTGTACTTGAGGGAGCGACCGGTGAAAAAAACTCCCAATGATTGTCTTCTCGCTTGGTTGGCCAGCTTAAACACGGGGAGCAATTATGGCAGAGGAAATGGGGAAATGTTGCTCCGTTTGGCTTCCAGAGATCAGAGTTTGCTTTATAATGGGGAGACAGGGATGGTTAGAAGAAAGGGAGGGAGGACAGAGATGGAGTGGGAGGGGAGAGTGGGAGGGAAGGAGGGAGGGAGGGAGAGAGAGAGAGAGAGAGAGAGAGAGAGAGAGAGAGAGAGAGAAAGAGAGAGAGACAGACAAACAGACAGACAGAGGCAGAGAGGGAGATGAAGGGAGGAAGAGAGAGAGAGAGAGAGAGAGAGAAAGGGAGAAACTGAGGTGTAAGGATATGTATAAAGACTTATACTTGTATATCATACATGTACACACATGTATAGAAGCCCAAGGAAATAACCTATACAAAAGCTTGGGCAAATCTTATGGAAATAAATACAATGAGAAAGGAAAATGAGAGAATCATGGTTGCATTGTGTTAATTTAAGCTAGAGAGAGAGAGAGAGAGAGAGAGAGAAGTCTGAAACTCTTTCTTCAAATCTTTCCTTTAAATATTTTAGTTGGTGCTTCTCTTCTAAAATTACCATGCAGTCCAATTCTTATGAAATTATATAATGGCTAATTTTCACATAAGTTATAATTTACATGCTTTATTACAACATTCTTGAAACTTCCTGCAATGCGTAAACCCTCATTACATATTTAAGCATCCATCTTAAGAAACTTTAAACAAAAAATTATATTATGGCTGATTGAATGACCAATTTCTGAAAACAGAGAGAGAGCAGGATAAGTTTCTTCCATAACTTTCTTTTTTATGAAAGTCTCGTTTTGGCAGAATCAACTTAATTAACCCTGATGTAGAATGGTACTTAAGAATTATTTGAATTAAGATGAAATGACTAAAGGCTTTCGAAGAACAAATTTGTCTACATTTCAACAGTGGCCCGCATTGCAAACAAATGGAGACGTCTTTATACACAATTAAGACTCCAAAGCTAATCTTTGTTTTACTCTGAATCAAACATTCCACATTCAGATTCATTTCCAAATTGCTTCAGACTCTGGCTCTACATGGGATATAACCTTCAAAAATGTGGGTGGATGATTGAAGTGAGTTTTTAAAAAAGATGAAGAAAAAAAAAATCATCAATATCAACGGAGGATGCCATTAAAGTAGATCTGACAGGGTTGTTCATTAAATGCAAATGAAAATGTTGCCTGTGGCGTCAGCAAACTCAGGAATTACGATTGCAAAACAAGCCAATCTACTCCAAATATTCATCCCTTACACAAACAAACCGAGCAATTTGACAAGATGAGATTTTGGACCCTGCTCATCTATCCATATTCCTAATAATCAATATTACGTTTTTCAGATGAAACTCGGGGATGAAGATGGACGAACGTGAAAGGCTTTAGAAGGTGTTGGGTCGGAGTTACGGGGGGAGATCGAGAGAGCGTGCAAATGGAGATTGAAGTGAAAAGTTCTGTCAGACTTTGTGGAGTCAGAGATGCGCGGTTGGAGAGGCGAGCCCAATTACGACAAGCGGTTAGCAAACGACAATGAAAGGCATTATGCCACGCTCCATGCTCTCTTGTTCAGGGTCGATTTCGAACACCTATTATTGCCGGGACGTGTTGGTGGAACGGGCTGACGAGGGGAGTGAAATTATAACGGGGCAGTCGCGGGGAAAAAGATACACGAGGGACAATTAGGATTCATGAAGCTATGAGCATGCATGAGACGCGTTCAATTGGATGCATTAAGTTGAAACATTTAGGAATGGATGCATTGCTAATGTTAATGCATGGAGGGAGGATGTAGGGCAGGGGGAACCTTTCAATGGGATAAAAAGGGGGTATATTTTTGCCACCTCTTGTCACTGTCGCATTAATCCACCCTCAAAGATATAACCATGCAAGCTTGGAAGTCATGTACCAAAGGAACAGAATATATATCCCAATTATATTTCGCCTCCTGGAAGCTAGAAGGGGGTTAGTTCTATATAAAGTGACATAACGTAACCCATTGCCTGCGGTAACCAGGTGGTCCCTGTATAAAGCTGATGGGAATACCGTATTTTAGCAGTCAACATGTTAACTGCTTTCTGGTACTCAGTAGATGATATGGGGTGTTCAAATGCAACCAAGAAATGATCCAGAAGAACACGTTTGTATAGCTGGCATGTACAGAAAGGAAAAGTAGTTTTGGTGGTATACATTTCATTTTTCAGGAAGAATACACACATTTTACTCCCTGTGTCCCTAGATTGCCCCTAATTTCTATTACTTGCAATGCTGTATTAAACATCCGTTGAGAGCATTAACTCATATCTTTTAACACAGATGTAACAGCCTTCAAGCTCCTAACTCTTTCGCAACAGCCATTCCATTCTTTGTGGTTTGACTCAATATGCTATTTATTCAGAGCCCTAAAAACTATACCAGATGCATTAGTGGACAGAGCAAAAATTTCTGCATATATTGCATCCATCTTTCTTACATGACCATATTGTATTTGATGCCAGAAAATTTAAAAAAGGAATATAAGCTTTGAAATCATTAAATTGGTAACACATTTAGAGGTTCAATATCCATATTTACAATTGAAATTGGCAATTTTAATAACTTTTTGACTAATTAGTTCCCACACTTAGATATTGCTTTTAGAGACATTATATTTTATTAGAACAATGTAGCAATAAATATAAGAGGTAACTGTTGCCAATTTGAACAACATGTGACCAAGTTAGCCCTTAAAGTTAATCCTGTCCTGGAAGAGTTCAGAATATATGGTGCGAATTTACTTCCAGACGAGTACTGAACCCGATGATTAGATCATCTGTTGGGAGCCAAGCGTGTTCCCTTATGGCACTAATGTTCTTTGGCAAGGCATCAATCTACATTTGCCACTAAATACCCAAGAGAGGAATGGGGACCAGTTAGGATGACGAAAGCATTTGTGTTAGTAATTGCCTATGCATTCCCTCACGGTGACCATAAGGTAGGTACATGTATACTCCCCAGGGAGTGGAGATGGTGCACATTGTGCGTGAATGAATCAGATGACCGGGGTAATAGTATCTGTAACGCGCTTAAGAGACGGTATTCCGTATTAAGCGCTTTATTAATCCAGATTATCATTAGCATTTTTACAGAGTTACTGCCCTTCTGGCTCTCAGCAGACATAACAATCCATTCTGATCATACACAGAAGACATATCCAAAATACAAAATACTGTCTGTTCAGGGCCAGATGGGCCTTAACTCTGTGTTAAAGTATATGAATTAACACTCTTCTGGCACCAAACAAAACAATATGACCTTAAATGATCCATTATGATCATACGCAGAACATTATCTAACATATCCTCTGTTCAGAGCCAGAAGGGCCTTAACTCTGTGTTAAAGTATACAAGTTAACGCCCTTTCGGCTCCTAACAGACAATACGATCTACTGAAGATGTGGACATACTCTAATACTTCTTCTAACCTCGCAAATCCCAAAAGATCTTTGTGGGCAAAAGAGTCATCTGTAATGACAAAAAATAACATATCTTATCACAAATTTGTGGTTTGAAAGAGACAAAATCAATACAGAGCAATTGGATGTAATTACATGAGCCTCTGTTATTACATTATCAATCAAAATAATGTTGAATGTGCTCGTAATTAGAATTTGTCATATTTGTAGATCTTATCTTACGTGTATTTTGCGTGTTGCCTGCTTCATAACCGACATTACATGAATTTGAAACCACTAGTTTAATATGACGGTGCCCCTGGGAAGAAGTATTTAGTTGGAACAAATATTTCTTGTTAGGTGATTTTCCTGCACATTTATGTAATGCATGAGCAAAAGGTGTAATGTCTTCCAAGTCTCCATATTCAACTTAATAAATTAAAAAAAAGTCAAGCACTGGTAAGATTGAAAAAATCATGTCCTTTCACGATGCAATCCAATGGACAGTACTCACTTTTATCTTTAATCTTCACTAAATATCATTTTGTTCTTTTATTTCACTATTGATCCATACCCAAATGATGGATTAATACAATAATTGCACCGATACAACTTCATAGCCATATCAATCAATCTGATTACTTTCTAGAGAAACATCAATCAGTTTTTAAGAACATAGTCAACATCCAATAACATAAAAGCACTTGAAGGAAAATTCTTGCTCTTAAATATGGTTATCAAATAGAAATTTCAAGGAAATAGATCACAAAATGGGGGAAGATCAGAAAAATAAGAAAATGAGGAGTTTTAAATTATATGAAATTTGCTATCTAATGAAGGTAAATTGACATGTGTTTGTGATGCCATTCATTCCCCTCATCAACAATCACATCATTATTCTCATCCGCCTCATGAAAATCATCATGATCATTATCATCATCACTATCACCATCAGTATCAAGATCATCATCATCATCATCATCATCATCATCATCATCATCATCCCCATCACCATCATACTCATCATCACCATCATCATCATCATCATCATCATCATCCCCATCACCATCATACTCATCATCACCATCATCATCATCATCATCATCATCATCATCATCATCATCATCATCCCCATCACCATCATACTCATCATCACTGGTACATCATCAATATCTTCCACATTCTCATTACCATAACCGTCAACATCATTATGAAATTCATTAGCATCATCATCCTCCTCACTCTCATCTTCCTTGTCCTCATTCCCATTATCACTATCATCACCACCATCACCACCATCATCATTATTCACATCATTATAATCACCATTCTTGTTTTCATCATCATCATCTTTATTTTTTTTAGCACTATCATCCATTCTCCTCATCTTTTCTTCTTTTAGTACCGGGTATCAGATGTTTGAATAATATATGCAACACAAATCTAGCATCCAATAGATGTATAACCTAAATACATATACCACTTAAAAGTCAGAAAAGTTAATGCAATTCAAGGAACCCTCAACATACACAGACTGCAATGTTATACATCTATTCACTCAGACACCACATGATTTCCGGTACACTTGGACAACACAAAGAGCGACCTCAAGATTTATGATATGCCCTTTCTTAAATGTGCTGCAAAATCTATAGACAGTTTCCTTCTAGAGGCAAACAAATGAATCAATATGCTGTGCTCACATTATGACAACGTTTCTGTTCACACAACTCGTCCTTGTTTTCACGAAGTGACGGTAGTGAGGAAAATCGTAACGCAAAGTGAATGCAATTTTTTTTCACTACCGTCACTTCGTGAAAACAGCGACGAACTGAATAAGCCGTTTTATGGTAACGTTGTCCTTAATGGTTTGTCCTAGATGCATTCACATTGTATTTGTACAGGAATTATAATGAGATACAAGTGCATGAAGAATTTCCCATTCACAAAGCCTAAAAAATAATATTGAAACAAAGAAATTCTCAATGCTTTTGGTTGGTGATCTAACAATGATCTGATTATTTTGGTCTAGGTTTGAAATATAGAGAAAGGATAGGGGTTGGCGATTGGGTTTTATGCTATACATTGTAGTGTTAGGGTTAGGGTTAGGGTTAGGGTTATGCTTAGGTGTAGTTAGGGCCTGGTTCATGAAACCTGTTATCAATAACAAGTTACAGCAACTGTTATAAGCTACTGAAATCATGGCATTTGATTTAGTGAGAGCAAATTTGTCATAGAAATCCATCATTTGTTATTGATAACAAGCTTTATGAGACAGGGCCCTGATCTACAGTCAAAGTGAGGGACTCAGTCAGTGCCAAAAAACTAACTGCAGAGCAAGTTTTGCCCGAGCTAGTATCATGCAACCTTTTTTCACTTGATACATTGACACCCTTTGCAATAGCAGTACCCAATAAATCATGGAAATTATGATAACATAGAATAGATCACAACTATGATTTCCCTAAGGTAAAGTGCATCGATTTTCCTTAAAACAGCTATGTCTGCGCTGTATGTGAACTAACCTCTTCAGCATTATAAACACAGAAATGTGAGAAATATTCAACGGAGAAATGCGGGAAGCATGAAACTTAACACGATTCAAGGACAGTTGTCTATAGAGTATTAAGGAATCTGTTATACCCACGTCTTCCCTTTTGTCACTCTCACAAGTTTGAAGTTTTATTTTCCATCCTCTTCACTTTCAGTGAAACCTCATCCATTAGTCCAAATCCAATTACATATCTATTTCCTCTTTATCAATACCATACCATGTTTGATTCTTGTTTAAGTTGTTTTGTCTTCTTTCTTTTTTGTAATAATAATGATGATAATAATAACGATAATAAGAACAACAACAACAACAACAGCAACAACAACAACAAACAGCAACAACAACAACAACAAACAGCAACAATTATAATGATAGTGGTTTTTTTAATTTAGCACTCATGTCTGTCGATCAGGCTTGACATTTCTGGCACTCTACAATGATTACCCGGCTTTAGCATGACTGCCATCATGGCGCTCGACTAGCATTTAAAGCAATCATCAATTTTATGCCAGGTTCCCATTTACCTCACCTGGGTCGAGTGTGGCAAATGTACATAAATGTCTTCCCCAAGGGCATTAGTGCTGTACGTTGCAGAGACATGAACCCTGTAGCTTGTACGTGTTTCACAGTCCAGTGACTTAACCACTAGACCACAACATCTCTATAAAATCTTCAAATGATGTCTAATCAGAATAGACCTCAGACTTAAAAGAAAATGTGTATTAGATAAATAATTTTCAAAAAATGATGCCAACATCGTGTGAGTAGTAACTAGCCAAGAGGTCATCAGTCCCATAAGTGCATATCTGTGTTTGTTTTTAACAGTGTATGTGATTTTTTTTTTACAAATTTTTCATAATGCATCGCATTCTACTTTCTAAACGACTTGTATGGCGCAATAATAATCCGTGAAGACAATTACTTTATAGCTTTATCATCAATAATTGAAGATTATCATCATGTGATGCTCGAAAAAGGAAACATGATTTGGTCCTTTGCTCAAGAGACTTGTATGAGCGCAGCTATTATGATGTAGACATACCATTCTCCCCCAGGCTAACTCTAATGAATAATCCGAGTCCTAATTAGTATTATCTCACATGCACGGTGGCACTCGCAACATCTGTAAAGTTATTCGGGAGAAGATCGACACTGCCCGAATCATCATGTGGATTCACATGCTCACATGTCAGTCGCATCCTAGCAGCGTTGCAGATATTCGCGCATAACAAGCGTAATCAATAGTTTGAACTTGAGAGAGAAATGTCAGCTCATGTAGTGGCCGGGCTAGACGCTACCCAGCCAGCCAGCGGTGTGGTTTTGAATAGATGCTGAAGGGTGGGTTTACATTCTCAACAAGAAGCCATGTTTGGGTTTGTATTGTTTGGAAATGGGTGACAATAGAAAATGGACTTCAACGGCGTAATGTGTTCGGATGAGAGAAAAAATGTGTTATTTATCCTTGAATCAATATTTTGAAAGCCTTGTATGATGTGACAATACCGAGTTTGGTTTAAAATTATTACCGGTGTGGTCATGATAAATGATGAAATCCCACTGACGTTATGTTAGAGAGTCAGATGGGTGTCATCTGTTTTAATGACATGAACTAACACGCTCCAAATGTATCATATATCGTAAAGCTGTTATAAAAAGGAGTATCATGTACAATACATTTCAAAATGATTTTAGTCTCCACTAGAAATTTGAAATATTTACAAGCACTCAATACCAAAATGATATCAATCAATACTGATTGTCAAATGCAATCCTTTACATCAAATTTATTGTACTATTTACAAATTGATACTGTAATCTATACTTCATGATAAATGTATAATCAAAGATGATTGATAACATGTAATCATATATCTAGGATTTTTTTTCAATTGATGATAAGTGTCACATATTTTTTTAACTTTCTGTTTATAAATTCTTATTCATTTTATCACGAGGTGGTCATCGGTATGTGGTCTTCTTTAGTTTCGTCATTTGAAATGATTAATCATAAGTATATGTACATCATTCTTATGGCTGTACAGCAAATGGCAGGGCACAAAAAGGGGAAAATAATTCCATGAATTTGAAACGTAAGTGAAACAAAATCAAGAACAATGTCCAGAAGATCGAGACCACTTACTCTTAAAGGCACTAAGTCCCTTTTACAGACTTGTGCAATCTCCATGAAACTTGGGAGTTTTCAAATATATCCTTCAGATATCGTGTGTAAAATTTTACAGTCATAGGTTCTGAAACTTCTTTGTAAGAAATGAAAATCTACACCATTTTTGTATTGAGCAATTATCAAATTAACAGATATAACTGTCGAACAACTATTTTTCATTCCTGAAAATATATATATTTTATTCTAGAAAATAATTATCTGGAATTAAACATTCAAAATGTATTCATTAGAAGCTGATTTCCATTATTTTCCTGATTTGGTGGGAGGAAACTAATAATAGACCTCTTCAATATACCACTGGATTCATAGAACTTCAGGTTTTTAGTTCTGCAAAAGAGGACAAAACATCTTGAACATACTGCAAGTATAAGTAATACAAGCCCATATATCGAGCCATATGTAAGTCACATGTAAGAAAAACATGTAATTGCACTGAATGGGTTAAGGTTACAAATCTAATCTACAGACATCTTTCTCCACTTACAACTCACGTACGACTCACAACTCAGACAATTAATTACGATCAAGAACTAACTTTCCTCTGGACGAAGCCAAAAAAACCTGATGCCTCTCCCTCGCGCAATGACAAGAGGCAGTCTCGCCAGACGATCCGATGACCTTGACCTACATTTGGTAAAGCGATTTTTCCTTTTCTCCGCCCCAGCCGGCAGAGACAAACTTTGACTCCAGCCCCATTCATTACGACTGGAATGCAAGCCAGTAATTGGCTTAAAGCAGATTGACACTCGGCAACACACCTAGCAACAGCCATTTTAAAGGAATGATACAGTCTAGGTCAAGGTTATGGCTTGGATGGGTTTTAATTTTAATTTTATAATGTATCTTTTTAAAACATCTTAATGAGAAAGAGAGTGTTGATTCAGTTCATGAATTTAGTGATTTCTTTTTCTAATATGGTAAGATATAGTTTGATTATAAGGCTGTGAATTCAGTGAAAATGCATTTTCTTGGGGCAACTTACACTTGGTTAAAGACAAAACAGACAATCAGGGGATGTATTCTGTTATATACATAAGAAGAACAAAATTGTCATAACAGATATTTTATGGAATTAACACTTATCATTGTTGTTCGCAGATGTCTTTTTGTAACTTTCCGTAAATGTAGCCAATTTTTTGCAGATATTAACACATGACTTGTCCTAATTTTCATTAGTTATAACAATTACCATACTTTTACCAACATAACAGTTAACATTAATTCCTGAATAACACCCTGGTTTTCTTCTATCAGCGCTGAAAGCTTTAACAGGACATTTAACATAGCTCTAATCATTAATTTACTGGGCAGAACAAAACTGATTTCTCCCTTGAAGAACGCTCATCTCCTTGGGGAATACCTGATTCTATTTTGTCTGGAGACTTATCAACATGAACTGAAACACACCCACTTATGGGAATATAAGTTCATAAAGATATTGAGATAATCATCATAGAACAAATTAACCATAACAAAACAAAATTAACCTTAAGAATCATTAACTTGACATTAAATTCCTTGGAAATGTACATATCTAGAGTGAATGTTATGTGTTGTGTCTACATACTTCATTAGAACTAAACATCAATCTCCTAATGCTACTAACTAGTCTGTTCAGAACCAGAAGGAATTGACTCTGTCTTGAAGTATATGAGGTAACGCCATTCTGGCTCCAAACGGACTGACAAATCTATGATTGAATTCAAACTTTTATTTAGATTAAAATCAAGCATAAACAGGATTAAACTTGAATTTCAATTGGAGAAATGTGGACACACACCACCCTTTACACACAGCAAATTTGAATTTATATTGGAGATATGGAAACACACCCCATCCTTTACACACAGCGAACATGAATTTCTATTGGAGAGGAGATATGTGAACAACCCCATCCTTTACATACAGCGAACTTAAATTTAAATTGGAGAAATGTGAACAAACCCCATCCCTTTACACACAGCAAACTTGAATTTCAATTGGAGATATATGTGAACAAACCCCACCCTTTACACACAGCGAACTTGAATTTCTTTTGGAGTTATGTGAACTGCACACCCCATCCATTTACAGACAGCTGAATCTCTAAGAAAATCTCTACAGAAACCCTATTCTCCCAGAATAGACTCATCAACCCATCATTACATAACCTAAATAAAAGGTGAATGACTGAAATGAAAGAAGTCCAATTAAGAAGATATTTTTAAGGTCACAAAACAAACTGGATAGTCTTTTGCTCTCCGTTGTTAATTAGTAATTACATCAGCACAGCATGTACAGACATCTCCATCAACTGTATTATGTAGAGCCCCGTATAGTGTTGTGTGGTGTATCAACTGTCGGTCGTTGGTGTTGCGGCGGAGGGTTTTAACATTCTTTTCATACCTGCCGTGCCTGCCTGTACAGCGCTAATGGACCCTCATGCTTTTAAGTCAACCGGCGGGCGATGCACAACAAACGGAGTCTTGACTAGATAGCGGGATCGATCGGAGATGGGGGAGACAGGTTTCAGCCCTCCCCTCAACTTTACAGTTTAATAGATGGTGCTTTTGTCAACCAAATTCATTTGTCTAGTCTAATGAATGTTTCCTTTACATTCAAACGTTTGACATTTGTCAGAGCCTTTGAGAGCTTGCCAAGCCTAGCAACAGCCCAGTCTAAGCTGTATTCAAACTGTACAATCATACTCGATAACACCATGACACACTAGCAATTTTTATTTCCTTCTAAACAGTGTACTGAACTAATCTATACTGTACTTTGTAAACATTACAACAACACAAATTCAACACAATGTGTAGGTCAAACATAAACATATTGGGCAGCATGCATTGCCCAGAGCATGAAAGGGTTAAATCTTTTAAAACTGAAATTGACTTACCTGTTTAAAGAATGATGCAATGATAAGAGATGAGCAAAGAGCAGGACAAAGATATATGAAAAAGAAATTAAAAGAGAGAAGACATTGTTAATGAGAGAAATATTTTGAAATAAAATGCAAGGAAAAAGAAAGAAGATGGGGAGGGAGGGGGAGAGAGAGAGAGAGAAAGAGAGAGAGAGAGAGAGAGAGAGAGAGAGAGAGAGAGAGAGAAAGAGAGGGGAAGGAGGGAGAGAGATAAATAGAGAGAGAGACAGACAATATAGAGGAAATGTTCAGAGCCAAAAGGGCAATATATGTGTTAAATGATATGTGTCAACATCCTTCTGCCTCTCAACAGATTACATGAAGCACAATATCTCACATATCTGATATTTTATCCGATACCCCCCCCCCCCCCCCATCAGATAACTACTGATCAGCCCTCATTAGCAACCATATAATGACAACCATATAATGACAACCATATCATCTGTTCAGAAGCAGAAGGGCTTTAAACTCTGTGTATAAAGATATCATTATCAGTGTAGAAAGATAAGTTAATGCCCTTTTGGCTTTCACACACGATACCATCCTCCTACCCCCCCCCCCCCCCCCCCTCTTTTGGATGAATTCCTTCTTACCCCTTGTGTGTATCTTGGCTTATTAATCATGTTTGTTTAGGTATGCATACCCCCATGATGATCTGATGTGATAAGACACCTAATGGACATGGTCTAATTAGACTAGATTTGTTTTAAAGATAGTGATCAATGCCTCATGCAATTTATACATCCTTAAAGATAAAGACCAGTTATGGTCATGCGATTGCATTGTGAAAGAAACGTTGTGCAATCGATCATAAAAGGTTGATCATCTAGCATATAAATATTGGTGTGTATACTGCAAGGTTCTGGAATCATCAAAATGATACAAAAATTGGCCCAGTCTTGGCAAAGTTACAAGCACCGTACACAGAAAGATGTATATGGGACTACGCACACGTGCGTTATATTTTCACATCCCAATAGATAAATTAATTTACCAAATATATCAATTAGTAGGCGGTTTCCCGGCAAATTTTTTATCATCATGTATTAGTCAAAACATATTCTTTCACATGATTGGTAATAAGAGCTTCCATTTCATTTTTTGAAATTGGGGCGTTTCCAATACTGGTCTTTACCTTTAAAGATAGTGATCGAAGCCTCATGAAATACATCCTTAATCAACATCAACCCTGCATGAATCATCGAGGAAAAACAAAATGAATCACTTTGAAATAACCCTACTCCTAAATAGTTTACATTTCAAAGTTTAATTTTCATTCAAATTATTTGAGTGTATGTAGTGCAGATGAAACAGCACATACATTCTTTGTTTGTTTTTTTCTTTTTCTTAAATGAGTAATGACATGAGCCTACACAACTTTGCATTCATGGGAGTGAAAAAGTGTTATTGCATGTATTTGTTTTCTTTGAAACTTTAGGCATATGAGCATGTCCTTATTTTCTTTGTTACATGCTATTTTAAATCTTTTCAAATTCCTTTTTGAATGGGCGATTTAAGAGTACAAGAAATTGAAAAATGTTGTATAACTTTAAAACTGAATAACAACAAAATGTTCAGATGCTTTGTTAGCATTGATACGTGCTCCCATTTGTTAAGCAGTCTTTAATGTATGATATTTTGTTTTGTAATGTTTCATGTTATTTATAACAGTGGTAATACCTTTATTCAATAATTCTATTCTCATGTAAAATTGTGCTTTTGTCAGCATTTGTAATCTTGGGGCAATGTTGTTGAGAATTGTATATTCTAGCTCTTTGGTAAACACTGGGTGAAGTAAAACAAGTCCATAATTAGAATCCACTTAAAATCTTAATATGTACACAACTTCAGAATAATCTTGAACCAGTGCTGCAGATATTCTCTGACACAGGACTGAAGTGGACATTAATTAGACAGCTGTATATTATGATGTAATCCAATTATTGCTCAATTAGCATCAAGTGTAGAGTCAACAAGAGATTTTTAATGTCAAAATAGCCTGAGGATACACTTTACCCTCATGAATCAATTACATACAACAAAGAGAGTGTCTCTCATTAACAATCCATTAGCGTTCCAGAAGATGGCTACAATATTCTGGTAATCTCTCTCGGCCTGGTAACTTTCAAACCCATAACAATGAACCAAAGTACCTTTAGAAAGTAATCTGTAATCTCATGCTAAAATATGTGACTTTTTCATGAGCTAAAGAAGAAGGCCTGCATATTCGTTGGGCCCACACACACGCAGACGTCCGTCGGATAAAATCCGGTCAGGAAAAAAAAACGCAAAGTACTTCAGCGACCCTTCCACCTTCACCGTCATTAGGTGGAGTGCATTGGCATAATGGATTATCAATTAGGACTCGCGCTAGACACACTTGATAAAAGGCAGAACCGCAGAAAAAAGAGATGTAAAATTACCACTCACTTGTCACACATGAACGCAGTGTACACAGTTAATTAGAATTGTGCCATTTTGTTTGTCTTTTGCATAAAGTATTCACCGCAGCGCATGTTTCATCCTTTTTCAATACCACTTTTCTCTTAATAAATTTGAAGCCTTTTTTTATCAACGATGATAGTTGCTGTCATCTCTTTTTAAATTGTTGCTTATATAGTTTGGGGGTTTCAGCCATCATTCTTTAAGTCTTTTTACTTACCGGTATAGGAAATCTCCCTATTCTCTATTAATTTCTTTCTCCCTCATTTTACATCATTACTTTGTAGCACATTCCTGTTAAATATCCTTTAACTTAAAAAGAGTTTCTCTTTAACACAACATCTGGTTAATCATGTTACATACACTTCTCGAGTTAAACAAGTACTCTTGTTTCTCTTGAGAATAATATGCACTCTCTCTTTCCCCTTCTCTATTTATTTTTC
>JAVYIG010013197.1:0-48747 GCA_035222895.1 Strongylocentrotus droebachiensis
CTCTATTTAAAATTTGATTATAATTTCCACGTAAAATAAGATGGGCGTTAGCATTAAATCGTACAACTGTAATGTCTACGCGATAAGTAAGAGATAGAGGTCAAATGAAAAATAAAGCATGAAATAAAAAGTGGTTTCAGAATACAGATTGTTTTTAGGGTTAAAATGAAATATATCAGAGATGAAATCATTCTCAGAATACCAGCCAGGTGGTTTTAAACTCTTGTAAATGACTGTGCGTATGTCTTATAGATGGTAGATTTATTGAGAAAACAAACCTAAGAGATGCTGCTTGAAAGTTTGGGCTTGCATGGTGATGTAGATATCCAGTAGGCTTGCGGGTGCACCATGTGGGAGAGAGAGAGAGGATTTTTTCAAGACTACACAAACAGTCCTTTTCAGGACTACACATCCTCAAGAAAGATTACAGAGAGTCCTTTTCAGGACTCCTCAATCCTCTCTCTTTCTCTCACATTGTGCACCCGCAAGCCTACTGTAAACCTAGGAGAGGCATCTTGTAGACAGATATTTTCGATGACACCCGTGCGTTCTCTTAGATAGACAGTACCTTGTATACAGATAGATTCATGAATCTTTTAATGTCATATTTGAGTTCAATATGTTATTTTACTTCATGTGTTCCTATAGCATCTTCCTCTATCATGTTGTGTTCTCACGTTCCTTCTTTCCATGTGTTCCTATAGCATCTTCCTCTATTCATGTTGTGTTCTCACGTTCCTTCTTTCCATGTGTTCCTATAGCATCTTTCTCTATCATGTTGTATTCTCACGTTCCTTCTTTCCATGTGTTCCTATAGCATCTTCCTCTATTCATGTTGTATTCTCACGTTCCTTCTTTCCATGTGTTCCTATAGCATCCTCCTCTATTCATGTTGTATTCTCACGTTCCTTCTTTCCATGTGTTCCTATAGCATCTTCCTCTCTTCATGTTGTGTTCTCACGTTCCTTCTTTCCATGTGTTCCTATAGCATCTTCCTCTATTCATGTTGTATTCTCACGTTCCTTCTTTCCATGTGTTCCTATAGCATCTTCCTCTATTCATGTTGTGTTCTCACGTTCCTTCTTTCCATGTGTTCCTATAGCATCTTCCTCTATTCATGTTGTATTCTCACGTTCCTTCATTCCATGTGTTCCTATAGCATCTTCCTCTCTTCATGTTGTGTTCTCACGTTCCTTCTTTCCATGTGTTCCTATAGCATCTTCCTCTATTCATGTTGTGTTCTCACGTTCCTTCTTTCCATGTGTTCCTATAGCATCTTCCTTTATCGTGTTGTATTCTCACGTTCCTTCTTTCCATGTGTTCCTATAGCATCTTCCTCTATTCATGTTGTATTCCCACGTTCCTTCTTTCCATGTGTTCCTATAGCATCCTCCTCTATTCATGTTGTATTCTCACGTTCCTTCTTTCCATGTGTTCCTATAGCATCTTCCTCTATTCATGTTGTATTCTCACGTTCCTTCTTTCCATGTGTTCCTATAGCATCCTCCTCTATTCATGTTGTATTCTCACGTTCCTTCTTTCCATGTGTTCCTATAGCATCTTCCTCTATCATGTTGTGTTCTCACGTTCCTTCTTTCCATGTGTTCCTGTAGTGAGTTCCTCTGTTTGTGTTGCATTCTTTCAGCTTTTCGTACCACTGTGAATCTTCGCTCCGTGTCTGTTTAGAATAAAAACATGACCAATATGAGTCTAATCGTTCTACAATTTTCAGGTACCCAAGTGTACATTTGAAAATAAAAACACTCCAAACTCCCATTCCTAATTTAAAAAAAATGAAAATCTTCAACATTCCTAGAAATGCAGGCCCCAAAAGCCTGTTTGTGTTTACATTGTTTTATTTTGAAAAGCCAAAGGTCAGTACAAAAAAGTCCATGCAGGTTCTAAATACAATAGGTTACTTGGCATGGTGTATTCTTTGAAACAGATGGAAATTGTAATCATGAAAATCGACAGGCAAAGTGTACTACTATACAGTTATTGACTGACAGGGGGTGTAATATAACATTTGGACTGCTGAAGGGAGTTATATTTCCCAAGTGGTTATATTTTCCCAAAGCGCACAGCACTGAGGAAAAATATGGTCATGAGGAAAAATATAACTCCTTTCAGGTCCAAAGAATGTTATATACCCCCTGCCAGTCAATAACTGTTATATTACCGGTAGATAGCCTTGGTTTTTCTTTTTTTTTTTGGGGGGGGGGGTCCTTTTGTTTTTTTGCCCGAAATTGTTTTCATCTTTTTTTTCGGGGACAATCAATCTCGGTATCTGTCTAAGCTATCTAATATTATACAATAAAGTCTACTTTCAGTGAGTTAATGGCTACAGTGTACATAACTTGAAGTTGCTGAAGGGTTACCCCTTAAAACCTTATCATTTGCAAATTCAGTACAAAATATAACCCATTCAATTTTATCTCTTTTTTTTCTTCTATGACCTAAAAAAAAACAGCACTACAACACTGTACGGACGCCAAGAAAAAAATAAATGTTGTAAAACTAATGCCTTCCCTTTTTTTGTTGGTGATTTTACTCTCACAAAATTGCTAAATATTGATTTTCAAGTCATCATAACACATCAGTTTTCCATGAAAAATTGGCTTCTCTATTTATGAGAATATTCACAGAGATGGCGCTGCTTAGATTTTTTTGTTTTGTTGTTGTAATGGTTGTGTAGTCACAATTTTAGACAACATTCCGTACTTCTGTAATAATTTTTAATTTCCCTACCAATTACGAGAAATCTGTACTAGTTGGCAGCTCTGGGAATGGTATAGAAGGGATATTCTTGACCAACTCTGACAATATGACCTTTGACCTCTTCGCCAATCACTTACAAAGACAGTCGGCTTGGGCTGATGACCTGGTTCACGCCCAATGGTCATCTTGTCAAGGGACAAGGGATGGCGGTCACTACTCAACAATCTCTCATGAACAACAGGACTGTGATGAGATTCCTTGTTACCATGGTGACGCTGGCTGAGTGTCAAAACAACTTGTTTCATCACTGCCATTTGCTACCATGAAAGATAAAGAGAGAAAAGAGATGATTACAGAGGAAGGGAGAATATCGAATAAAGATCATGAATGATATGGGGAATTTCTGTTGGTAATCCATACTGTCATGTCATACAAGAAGATTTCTTTCTCATTTAAAGGGATCCGGTAATTTGTCTCAGATTCTGAAACAAAATCCTGGATTTAGCTCATGCTGCAATGATAATTATAAACTTTTAGGTCAGTCAGGAACCCCATGACTTTTACAAGCCGACCGCCTGTCTGATTATCAAGATATTTATGATTGGAAATCGAAACCAAATTTTGCATTTGCCAAACCGGTCACTCAAAGATTTTTACTTTTTGAGGCACTTCTCTTCTTTTGGAGCGCAATTTTTTTTTTTAGGGCTTCAATATCAAACCATATCACAGGGCGTGCATCTCAGATGCAACATTGTTAAACGATGCCTTTTAACGGATTATCAATTTTTTTAAATTTCTATGATGGAATAAATGTTTATTTATAAGAGGACATGATAAAATATAACATCCAGAATCAAAAATTGCCTTTTTGATTGGGAGTTGGGTGTCTGGACACTTTAAAACATAAAGATTTCTCTTTTGCCTTCGGATTTAACAAAAAATATTCATGACAGAGCACTAACCATCATGAATATTTGTCCTTCATAAAATTGTCCAATGTAAGTCTACGCAGATTTATGAAATATTGCTTGTAAACTTCATCAAATTGCTGTTTTAAATCAACTGTCCACATACACAACCTGTCCAGGCACACAACATCCGAGTATATGACTGAATATTTTAACTTGAAAAGGTCTTTGGCTACAATGAGTGAATGAAATACTTTGAATTGAAATTGAATTGAAAATTGGAATTGTAGTGCAATTGAACACAATATCTATATACACTATATTACCAATACTGGAGCACTGTATATGATTTAATAATATAAAGAGAAGACAAACTGTAATGCTATAATATCTAACTTCCTGTATCCCTCGCATCCTGCTCTAGCGAGACTTGGTCTTCTTGGCTAAGCCTCAACCGCCTACGAACTAGTTACGAAGGATGCAGAGTCCTAATGCAGAGATGGGGTTTAGGAGAATAACAAACAGCATGTGAATGCGGCCAGGAACAGAACATGGAACACCTGCTAGTCTGCCCACTCCTGCAAGAGCCATGCACCCAAGATGACCTGGAATCCGTGAACTGCTGTTCCAGAGCCTGTGTGGAGCACTGGACGGGACTTGTGTAGTGACTCGACATGTAATAATAATTGCTATGGTTGTCACTTACCTCTTTCTGATTGAGAAGTCTCTCCAGATCAGCAGCCATCTGATTCTTCTCCTTCATTAGGGTTTCACGCTCTTCTTTCAGTCTCCTTAAAAAATAAAATAAACTTATCACAGTGATGCTGTTCTACAAGTTAATGATAATAAAATTTCACTTTTAAAGACACTTTAGACATCAACCATGTCTCTAAGCACTTTACAGATATTATTACCCCAGTCATCGGATTCAGGCTTGCCTGCACACAATGTATGCACATTCTCCACTTCCTGGGGAGCTTTCCAGCCAGGCACCATTTTACAGACCCTCACAATGCTGAGCAAACTAAATTAACATTCGCATCCTACTGGGTAGTCATTGAACACCTACGTGGAGAGTGGCAAATGTTGATTAACGTTGTGCAGAGGAACAATAGTGCCGGGCTAGGATTTGAACTTGATTCTGTCATAATAATGATATAATAATATTAATAATCTTTTAAAGTCCACTCCAAATTTTATTAAGTTAAACCGAAAATGGAAGTTCTTTTTGCCCAATTGATCGTGAGCCCGGCAGCCACTGAGAAGCGCCAGATCGACGTTGCTCTATCCCTTATTGTTGAACGCCAAACAAGGTAGCAGCAACTCCCGTCTTTTAACGTCTTTTGGTATAATGCGGCCAGGGTTCGAACCAACGACCCCCCGGTTGTGAGGCGGACGCTCTCCTGACCGAGCCAACACTCCGGTATGTGTATTCTTACCTTATGTCTTCAGAGGCAGTGTTGATATGATCTTTATGCTTGCTGATCTGTTGGTCTTTAGACCTGATACTGTCAATCAAATAATTATACGGCTGCTGGGCCTGGTTCAAGAGACTTGTAGCATTGGAGAGCTAT
Organism: Strongylocentrotus droebachiensis; assembly: GCA_035222895.1. NCBI lineage: Eukaryota > Metazoa > Echinodermata > Echinoidea > Camarodonta > Strongylocentrotidae > Strongylocentrotus > Strongylocentrotus droebachiensis. The sequence continues at coordinate 5,201 of JAVYIG010013197.1, forward strand.
AACACCGAATAAAACAACAACAAAATAAAAAATAGAGAAAATAAGAGTGTGCTGTTGAATTTTGTTTCGGTTCAATATATGTTAGTATATATTGAACTAAAGTATAGTAACAAGGGATATTTCAACTTTGTGTACCCTATCCCAATTCATTACCTGGTTTGAGAGCGATAGACCTACATGTGCATACATTGTCTTGTCTATAGGGATACACCTAGCAGAGACCCCACCCTAAAACCTCTCTCACAAATCAATGACCCACTGTACCATACTCCCATATCTTAGATTCATATCAACTTCACTCAGTATGTTACTGGTATACATTCCCCTGCATCTGGAAAATGCATCTGGAAAATAAATCTCCCCACCAACAACAAAAAACCAAAACAAATCTTCAACTGGATGTGCAACAAATGTTCTTATCACAAAAAACATCATACAGTCTTTCCATATCTTCATCGGCTTAAGGGCACAAAATGTAGAGGATATGGCAAGTAATCCCCAATATAGGCCAAATTTCTCCATATAAATTCTGTCATGATGATTTTTGGAACTATCAATATAATTGAAATATTATAATATACCATTACTATGGTAATATATTATTACTATGGGTACCTGATATGCCAAAGCACTACATATTTGGTCAGCAGTTATGACCAGGGACACAATGTTGGAGCACCAGGTGCTTCACAGTGTAAGGCCATTAAAAAATATATACATGTTTAGCGTCCCCGTCTGCTTCCTTTTTCCTTTGGGGGCCGCCTCCACTTGTTTTTTTTTGTTTTTTTTCGAAAGAAAAAAAACATGAAAAACACTGCTAAAATGGATCTATTTCTGATTTTAAAAAATTAAAAAAAAGTTGATGGCCATCTTGAAAAATAGCCCGACTGTCAGGGAAAATGTACAGAGCGGCCATTTTTAATGGAAAAAAAAAAAAAAAGGGCCTCCTCCTTCCTATTTTTCAAAAAAACAGGACGCTAAACACGTTTTGTTTTTTATTTGGCCTAACAGACATGTGCGCTATATGAGAAGCCACCATTATCATCATAATTAAGAAAAAATATGCATGATCTATTCCAGCAATAGTTGTATCAAACAGTGAGAATACAACACAAATAGAGAATATACAGTATGCAAGCGGGTGCACCATGTGAGAGAGAGGGAGGATTGAGGAGTCCTGAAAAGGACTCTCAGTAATCTCTCTTGAGGGTGTGTTGGTGTAGTCTCTCTCACATGGTGCCCCCGCAAGCCTACTGTATATCTACATCACCATGCAAGCCGATACTTACAAGCAGCATCTAACAAATAGAGAAGTATAAAAAAAGAAAAGATATGTTACTATGGAACAACCCATGAGTTGCCCATTTACTGTGTTATTGTGTTGGTCTCCCTCATCTCCCTCCCCTCTTACCTCCTCTCCTAGTTGGTGAATCTTGGTCTCTCCTCTCTCAAGATCTCTTTTGAGAGAAGTATTCATCCTCTCTATGCTCAGAACCCTCCTTGCCAGATGGACACTGATCAGAAATGAAATTTCAGAATGTGTTTTAGTTAAGCTGAGGTCAATCTATCCTTTCAGTCCCATTTGGAAGTTTTAACTACCTACATTATAATATTGTATTGAATAGTATTGGATTAAGAATTGCTTGACTTTCTTCTGAATATCACAAATATTGACATTTGTATGTCTGTTTGTTTGATTGCTTTTATCTCCGCTTTCTAATGACAAATACAAAGTTATACATGTTTACATAAGTATTACATAAATAGCAAATCATGTCTAATAATATTATACAATAACTATAATACAAAGCATACAAACAAGAATAGCAGATATATGTATATATTGTTCATTGAACTAAATAAAAGAGATGAATTTTAGAACGCAGGAGACCGCCATCATGGGCGGTTAGGCTGGAAATAGATGGCGGCCTCATGAAAAATAAAAATACAAATTTAGCAACATAGCTCTCTTGGTAAAACCTAGTGATCGAACGTGGTGCAGCAGACACTTGACATTATAGAACACTAATATTTCCCAATATCATAAATTAAGACATAAAACAAATCACAAACTTGTCTTATGAAATCACATTTGTATCAAGTAATTACTTGGTAGCACACTAAATCAAAATACCTATTTGCCACACATGAAAGTCATTTCAATGTAAACCTTAAAAGCAATATTGAATAACTCATCGGCGGCCTCCGTTTCTGTCTATTATCTGCTCTTCTTCAAAAAGCTGGTTTTGCTGATTTTATTTTCATCACCTGTTTGTTCAGGCTTTGCAAATATGTGAGGTGTTGTTTTCCACAGCCTCTCTTTTCACCAATCTTCCCTGTTAAGATTTGTTTTCCCCTAGATTTCCCTTTCTGTTTATGTGACCAACAAATTGCATTGGCCTCTTTCTTATTGTGTTTATGAGTGATGGTTTTACTCTTGCTTTTCTAAAAATTTCTTCCATTGTTATCTTTTCTGTCCATGATATATTCATAATCTTTCTCAAGATTAGGTCTCTGTAGCCCTGATCTTCTTTCAGGCTCTTTGTTCATGTATTCAATCAAAAAAAAAGTACAGTTTAACTTTCTCAAACATTTTAGCCCCTCTTAATATATATTGCTTCCCTGCACCAACACCTGCCAGTATAACTGTACTTCTGCTTATTCTTTTAATAATAAAGTATTTATATACTATTTAGCTGGATATTGTCAAAACCCATATACTGTATTTCCTACTACTTTCAAACAATTTAACATTGCTCACCTGTGCTGTAATCTCCTTTTTGCTGTAGAAGGCACATTAGCTCCATAACCATATGAGAACAACACCTTCTCTGCCTCATCTCCTTGGTCATCTGTCATACACAAATAATAATAATAATAGTTGAGTCTTGTAAAGAGCTCATGTCTGGCACAATACTACTCCTGGTGCTCCATAATTATTACCCTAGCTTTAGCACGGCTGCCATTACAGCGCTCGAGCGTTTCAAGAAACTAATTCCTACCAGGTCATTTACCTCACCTGGGTGGAGTGTGGCAACTGTAGATTAATGCCTTGCCAAAGGACATTAATGGCGCGAAAGTGATTAGAACCAAGTACCTTTTGGTTCACAGTCCAGAGACTTATCAACTGGATCACAACACCTCTAAAAGTTAAGCCCTGTCTTACTACTACTACTACAACAGCGATCTGTATGTCAAAATGTTTCAACATTAATCTCACGAGTAAGTAGAACCAAGTTAAAGAAATCACAAATGCTGTCAATAATGCATGATTATATGACTTTTTAACCGTTGGACTCAAGCAGAATGCTTAGGTTTATAGGTCATATAGATCATAGATCTGTTTACTTACACTCGGCAGCCTGCATCACTACATCATCAAGTTCTTTCTCTAGTTTCTCATAAGTCTCCAGTTTTGACTTCAGTTCTGATAGTTGTGCTTCTAATTCAGTGGCCCTTCTCTCTCCTGAAGATTGCAAGGTGTAATATTCTTTGGTCAGAACCTGAAATTATTTGAGAGAAAAGCAATCATTTAAAGATGCTGCAAAATTAGTTCTGTGTGTAAATGGCACTTTTAATCATATCTGAGGATTATAGAAGGTTGCATCTCCCTGGTCCACATTGAAGGTCAGTTTCAATTTTGAATCTTCAAAGAAGAAAAAAAATCAACAAAAAAAAAATGGAATTTGTACTAAATAATAGGAATATCAAAACATACAGGAAAAGTATCTAATTTGCATACATTAGACATATATATCTAATAATCATTTTTTCTTCAAGAAAATTATGCAGTAATCCTCTCTTGTACTGTATGCTAAAACTTGTTGGTATATTTTACATAGATGAATATGCTGTTGTTTAATATCAACCTGTGTATTGATATTTGTATAACATTTTGTAATAATTAGACCTTTAGAGACAAGCATCAGGGATGGTCAAATACATGACCCCCCCCCCCCCCCTCCCCCCTCCCCACTCTAATTGTAAACATAATCTCCAATTGCATCACATAACCCCAGCACACTTTACCTCTAGTTTCTTTTGTAGTTTATCACAGTCCACCTGTGCTTGTTTAAGATTACGTTGTGTTTCCTCCTGAATCATATTGGATCTCTCTGCTTCAAAGCTCTTTAGTTTGGCTTCGCCGCTCAGCTCCATAGCTCTGGCATCAGAGGTGGCTTGTAATTCTCTGTACCTGAGACATCACAGATTGGATTGTATGAATCACAGAAATGGACACCCTTCAATTTCAAATGTTGTTTCTCTCTCTTGTAAGACAAACAATTAGAATGCCTTGTACTTGACACTTTCAAATGCTTTGAAGAAATATTATCCTTGTCTGACACCCAACTGTGATCAGAACTGAAGGTTTTATGACAGGTGAAGAATTGTTTAATTTAAATGCTTTTTATAATTTTTGTTCAGTCTGAAAAAATGATTAACATGGCCAGAAAACACCCTGTATTATAATACATCAATATAATGTTCAGCAGTAGTTCATAAATTACAGATATGAATTGATAAAGAGATGACTTACTTTGCAAAGAGCTCCTCATACTTGGTCTTGCCTTCCTGAGCTGATGATAACGCTCTGTCTTTTTCTAAGATGGCATTGCCTCTTGCCTCCCGCAGACTCCTAACAAATAATATATAAAACTTTTAAAACATGTCGTCCTTACAGAAAAGATTTTCGAACTTACAGCTTTGTCTCTGCATTCATGAATGGCATTCAACTTTAGTTCATACAGTAGGGCTCCACAATGCCTTTTCTGTAGGAAGGGGGTGGATTGAAAATGTTAAGGTCTGAATCCTACATTGTATGCTAACATTTTGCCGTTTTGGGGGGTACAGACTAGTGTTGTAACATCACGGATATCTCCAATTCCTTTTAACTGCCAGTCAAAACCGGACAGTTTTTGGTTAAACAATTTTTTTTTTTTAAATAAAAAAAAACTTGCGAGGTGCAGTTGAAGGCGCTAATTTGTACTTGTTAACTTTTCACAAATAATAGTAACAATGTCGTTTTTAGAAGAATGTATAAGATCAATAATGTAAATTAAAAACAGTACAGGACCTAGGATAGAACCTTGTGGTACGCCGTGTGTAAAATGTGGATGAATTATTATTATAAACTACATATTGAGATCTATTAGAAAGATAACTTTCAAACCAAGATGACAGACAAATTGGAATGTTGTTCTAGTTTTTGAGAGGTGAGTCGACACACCGATTACTGAGCTGGGAGACATTGCCAGGCATAGTGCCAGGTAGAGGGGCATAAATCAAAACTTTTTAAAAAAAATTAAAAAAAACGTCCAATTGAAAAATGGATAGAGCCATGGATGGTCGGATACCGGATGTTTAAACGTTTGACTACAGCACTAGTACAGACTCAGAATGTTATGGGCTCTGTGTCCCAGGTGCTTGAAACCCTTCATACATTAGCTATAGATAAAACATGCCAACTTTGTTTCTAATAAACCTCTGTTTACATCATAACCATACATGATGTAATACCTTAGTCACACCGCCAAAATGACACCAAACCGACTCCAAGCCGAACGATTCTTGGCCATTTAGTTGTCCAATGTACTTATCCTTGTTTGGTCTGTTGTTAGACTATGGTATGATGTTCAATTCAAATCATTTATTTCCAAATGCTAACATCAATTAAAACATTGTGTATAAACAGTCAATGGGCAATACAAAAATTATAAAACTATGGCATTTCAATCAAACGATTAAGAAGCTAAAATAAAAAACAAGTATAAGATTCAGTGAGAAACAAGGTTAAGAGTAGAAAGTGGAAAGTATACCGTATAATACATAATTCAGTAATGACGGACTACATAAAAAACATACCCAGTAATTGGATAATTGGAAAATGGTGAACACAATGAAAGCCAGGTTTTGGGCTTGTTAGAGTGTGACAGTGTACACCTAGTTTATGTATTTGTTTGTTTTTAAATTATTATTATTAAATTTAGAGATTGGTTAAACAATACATAAAAACATGAAACATGAGCATATGAAATAAAAAAATATAAGAGTATCGAACAGTATGGTAAGGTTCCACAAGATAATTTAAGAAGAGATATTTAACAAATTTAAAGTAATCAATTGGAACAATTTAAATATTTCTTATATTGCCTCCTGAATGCATTATTAAATGAAATATTGGATTGATTACAATTAACATTATTCCAAAGTTTGGTGTTGGTTTAATAATAATAATAATATTTTACATAGCGCTTAATACAAATGTCTCTAAGCGCTTTACAAATATACTATTTTGGTCATTGGATTCAGTGCTTGCCCGCACACAATGTGTGCACAATCTCCACTCCCTGGGGAGCATTCCAGCCAGGCGTTACATGACGCTCAAAAACTGTTTGACCAACAATGACGGTCGCATCCTACCGGATACCCATTTAACACCTGGGTGGAGAGTAGCAAGTGCAGGTTTAGTTAGTGTGACTGAGGTATAGTGAGTTATGACTGACGCACCTGTTCTCTCTCTCGAAGGTATCTCGCATGGTGCTCTTCAGCTTATCAATCTCAGTCTCTGTTCTCAGTCGGATTGATTCAAGCTCTTCTCTCAGTTTGTTCTCATACTCTACCTTGCATCCATCCCTGAGGTTAACATACAAACAGAGTATAAAATCAATGTATGCTAATACTGAAATCATAAGGATTTATACATACATGTAAATTGATTTATACGTTATATATGTTTACAGAAGATTGATATGTTACATTACATTGTAAATTGACTTTTGATGTATATGTTCCCAAACAGAATATTGATTGTTACATTTCATTGTAAAGTGATTATAAACAGAATATTGATGTACAATACAAATACAATACATGTATTTCAGTCATATAAACATAGTGCAGTAAGCATAGCCAAATGTCATTTGTGTAAAAAGAGAGGTATTTAAAAGGAGAGGAATTGGAGAAGAAAATAGAATGTTGCTAAAAGGCAAGAAAGAGTGATGCAGATAAATGAAATAAACACTTCAAAGAAAGTTGTATTGGGGTTTTCATGGCATTTACCAATTTTTTTCTGACAACCAAGAAATCACAAAATCTAAATTGAAACTACAGCTCAGTTAATAACATGCCATGAATGCAATACATGGGATTCAATCAATAGGCCATGAGAGCAAGGAATTGCCTTCTGAAACCAACCATTGTAGTGTTCAACAGGTTATATATTATTTTCTACCTAGACTTATAAATATAAAACAAATAACATATAAAATACATTGCCTTATAAATTATTTGTGGGATACGAGGCGACGCCCCGCCCCACACCCTTATATGATATTCTAGATGGGGGCTCCTACCCTAATATCGTTCAGTAGGTCCTAAGGAAGCCCTGTACCAAAAATGGCATTTGTATAACAACAAATCAATGTTATACAATTATTTGGGGCTCCTAAAAGACGTCCCGCCCCCACACCTTTGAATTGAAATTTTTGCCGGGGGCTCCTAGCCCAAGATCGTTTAGTAAGTCCTAAGAAGCCCTGTACCAAAAATGTTGCTTTTATCCGGCAAGTATTACGATGATCGATAAATTTGAGGCTAAGCCACCTGACTATTAGGACTAACCTGGATTCAATGTACTTTTCATAAAGCTCTTCTCTAGATCTCTTGGCATGGTCTAGATCAGCTTGAACAGTCAGGAGACGTTCTTCTGCATAAGCAAGCTTGTTGCTGACATCGCTAGACTGCTTGGAGAAGTAGCCATTATCTTGGGTAAGAAGGAGTAACTCTTGTTTCCTATCAGCAAGCTGTCAAACAAAAATAGAAAGAAGGCTGATGTTACTCCTCCAGGCATACATGTAGCATGCATCAGACCAATCCTTCTTAATTTAAGAGCTTTTATAAAATTGCTGGTATGAGGATATTTTTCACAGAATGTGAATACAAAAAGTGGCTTTGTTTTCTCACCTCTCTGATAAGCTACATCTCTTATTTTAATAAAAGATTGTGCAAACATTGTCAACCCTTGAGAGGATCAAATTACTGCTTGTTAAGAGAGATTCAAGATGTTAAATAGTGCCATCAATATTACATTATTATCAATCTATCAGAAGCAAAAGCCCATGTGGCTAAAAGTCAAGATTTTAGCACATCAGTCATGTTTGTAATGGAAATAATGACAAAAGACTGCATTGAAAATGAAAAAACACAAACAAACCAACATTGTCTGATTAACAAAATTCATGACCAGTCATGAAATTAAAATCTTTGCTGAGAAAAATATTGTTTTAATTAAATACAATCACAATAAGTAACCATTTCTAGTGGCCAAAGTAATTTTAAGACGCTGCTAAAGATTATTTCACCTCTTTGACAAGTTGATCTCGTTCTTCAACCACTGCTTTGAAGGTGACATTGAGATAGGTATGTTGCTTCTGGATGTCATCTAGCTCGTGTTCAAACTCATCTCTCTCACTGCAAAACAAACAAAAACACAGTCTACTCAATACCACTGAAGCTGGTGTTCAAAATCATCTCTCTCACTGCAAAACAAACAAAATCACAAGCTACTCAATACCACTGCAATAAGCAATAAGAATTTGCGCATGGGCAGATAAAGGTCATTTGTACCCAAATTGTAAACCATTGAGAGGAATACTCGGATCGTGCTCCTGAAAGTTATGTAATCAGTATTCATTTATGCGCCAACAGTACATTTATCTGATACACAGGTGGAAGTATTCTTCTCAAGAGGCAAACAAAAGGTGTTCATGAAGCACCTCCGTCACTTTGGCAGTGATTATTCTAAAATGCACAGGTTGGAAGTATCCATCGTGTCTAAGATCTGTGGATATTTTGGGGTCATGCGTTCCAGAGCTATTTACGAACTCGCTTTATATACTCAACAAATCAGTATAAGTCAAAGCACGAAAAAGAGGAAGCTGAAAGCAATTTGCCTCTCAAATGCTAACATAGATCTCTCAAATACATAGAGGTAGATGGATCTCTCAAATGCTAACATTAATCGCTCAACAAATAAAGAATAAAACCAATTGCATTTACCCTGATGATTTTATTTTGTATTGATAATGGTCTGTCAAAATCTTTGGTTCAAAAAGTCAAATTTCAACAAAATCTGTTTATACAGATGTATGCTCTGTTAAGCTGGTAATAACCTACAGAAAACATGATGATACCACCTCATTCAGTGGACCTTTGTGAACAGAATATTAGTGTCTATGTAACATCAATATGCTCTAAACTGATAGTCAACTATAAACCTTGTACAGTAGGTTTGCGGTTGCACCATGTGTGTGAGAGAGAGAGAGGTATGAGGAGTCCTGAACAGGACTCTGACTCGGTAATCTTTCTTGGAGGAGTGTAGTCCTGAAAAGGACTGTTTGTTATCTTTCTTGGCATGTAGTTCTCAGGAGAACTATAGCGCTTGGAGAGGATGAGTGGCTCGACGTTTCGAACAGGTTGACTATCCGTCGTCAGGACTGTTCAGGACTCCTCATACCTCTCTCTCTCTCACACACATGGTGCAACCGCAAACCTACTGTATATCTACATCACCATGCAAGCCGACACTTACAAGCAGCATCTATAAACCTTGTGTTTTACCAAAGTCTGTGTGAATAATTCTGACATCATAATTTTCATATAAAATTAAAGTAAAAAATATTTACCTGTTGATAATAATGCACAACTGATGCACAATGCCAGATCTAAGTATTTACCAAAAATCACCTAGCCCTGAAATACAGATGAAAATTCTCCTTTCAATACTGACCTCTTGATTCTGTTGTAGTTTTCTCGCTTGTAGTCGTTTTGATTTTGTGTTGACTTCAAATTGGCAAGGTCAATGGTCAGCTTTTGACCTTTTCCTTCAGCGTCACTTTTCAACCGTTGTTCCTTCTCTAGTGCCTTAGGATATAAGATAAATGTCTAGTTCATGAACATCTGGCTCTGCTTAAACATGCAGTAATAAAGCATCTCAGGACCTTATCACTTTGCATCAAGAGGCGATTTATTCCAGAGATTCTAGACTTTTATTTCACCAATCACAAAACAATCGCTCTTTTACCTGTTGGCAACTGCATCTTATTCACTAAGCATTACACAGAACAACCTGGTTCTCGTACTTAAAACATGGATCATGAAATTGCTCAAGGGTTAATTATTTATGAAACCTTATTCCTGTATAACATAGTTTAAAGTTGGTGAGAGAAAGGGAAATGTGTTGTTCTCATTTCCAAGTTACTTAGAATAATAAACACAAACATTAAAACAAAAGTGATATAATTTGTGTTTTTCAGTGAGTAGACTATACTCAACACAAAAGATATTTAGGCTTAAAAGAAGAAAAACTAGAAATTGGTATCAATGACAAATTTCTCAGGTACAAATACACCCCCCCCCCCCCCTAGTTTAAACAAAAAGAAAAAAATAATGCAAATTTAAACAACAAATATTCCAAATCATTCCCACGCTCTCTCTCCCCAGCTCAGTTCCAATGATTTATTTTAGCCTTTAAACTCAGTCATCCAGCTATCTCTTTCTCCCTCTTATTTTATATGTCCCTTGTAAGCGAAACTTGCTTTAGTGACTACCGGTACCTATCTAATGTCTATGAAGACCACATTTTTAATTCCCTCAAATAAATGTTTCTCACTGGAAATGGGTACTTAATGAACCTGTACATAAAGACCAGCCTCGAAGTGCCTTATCTCTTGTCTCCCATAAGTAGTATTCACTGTGTTTCTGAATAAAGCTGCTAATCTAATTTGCACCTCATGTAATCTAAATTGTTCCTCTCTACTCCTCTTAAGCTCTGTTTCTAATGTCTCCTTCCATCCTTCAAGATCAGTCAGTTTCAGCAGCAGTGGGTGCTTCTCTTCATAGAATTTTACCTGACAAAAATCAATTCATATCAAATATTAATCTGTCAATCAAATTATAGGAAGTAGTTTAACTATTCATTTCTGGAAACAAATACCTTTAATTTCAATCACAGACCACTGAAATAGAGATATGACTAGTGCTAAATAATCTAACAAGAACTTTAGATAGAGATATATAGTACACATCTTAATGTTGTACTCATCAAATTAAAATGCAAGAATGAATAGGAATTTGAAATCAAACAATACTAATTAGAACTAAATGGGAACTAAATCAAGTGCACAAAATAATAAACACTTACTGCTATGACATCCCTTAGAGTTAGGACTTCTTCTCTCATTTCTTTCAATGCCCCATACTGCTCATCTGACAGATCTAAGTTGTGCAATACCCTTCTCACATCTCCAGCTCGTCGCTGCAACTCTGCATTTGTGGCCTCCAGATGGCGCTGTTTCTCTGTGATTGTGTGAAGATCAGCGTGGAGCTTCTGTTGTAAATGTCGTGCCTCTTCTTTGTTTACATTCAGCTGTGCTTCTAGCCTGGCCTGAAATAGACAATAAAAACAAAAACGTTTATCACATGTTTACATACCTAAGAATTATCCCAAATATCTTGGCATTCACATGGGTGGTATAATAATAACAATAGTGAACATTTATAATGCGCCATGTCTGTCAAAATTGACACTCCTGGCGCAGTTGTGTAAAAATGTTATAATTGTGGGCATATGACCATCAAGTATCATCCCTTTTTCTGGCGAGGGTGTTGTTTGCTTTCTGGCATATGCTTGTGATGTGTTTGTCCCATGTCAAGTCTGATGTGATTATGATGCCAAGGTACTTTGTTGATGAGACTGCCTCCAGTGGTGTGTTGTTCAGGATGTACTGGTGTCGTATCTGGCTCTTCTTCCTGAACACTGTGATGGTCTTGCACTTGTGCGCAAATTGAGCTCCATCATCCATTCAGAGGACCATTCAGCAAGTCTATTATTAGGTCCTCCTATAGTTCATGTTCTCAATAATTTCCATCACGCTACTTATTTATATTAATTTATTTGAACCACGTGTGTTTATCCCTCCAATCGCACACCGTGGTTCCGTGCACCGTTCATCCCGCGTATTTTCAACACCACAAGGTTTTCTTCACTTCTGCTTACATCTTCAGTCGAGTCAGACGTCTCAGTATTTTGCTCTCTGCACACGAGAATCTTCCGCGTCTCATACACCTTTTGTATGGCCCGTCATCTTTTCTGCCGTCTCCAGCGGGCTTAGAAGTCTTCTAGTGAAACCTTTTAATCAGGACCGACATGGCGCTTGATTTCTGCTGGGAGCTGCCAGTCACTTTGCTTCACTTCGGTATTACTTCACCCCATACGAACTCGACTCACTGTAGCTTGCCTGACATCATCAACGAGTTCGATTCACCGCAGCTCTGATGAACTTTACATCAAATTCTGACTCACTGCTTCATCATCGAGCGCCACACATTTTCTTCTCTTCTATTCTCGCCTGATAGTCATCATCATCATCACGAGCGTCCGCGTCTGCATCGCTTTCTTCACGGCTCTTCAGCCACGACATCGAAGACGCATTTCCGCCATCAAGCCTCCGCATCATCATCGCGTGAGCCCCTTTCTTCGTTCTCAACCGTCATCATCTTCATTGGACTTTCGACATCATTTCCACTCTTGTCGTAAGCTTAATTTATTCATTGCATTTATTCATGTCAATTCTCATCTATGACCATCCAATATGTAACTCTGTGCAATATTCTCAATTCTCATCTATGTGATTCTTATCTACACTTTGTAGATCTAGACTCTAAGTGTTTATTAAATAGTCTGCAGATTATTTACCTCAATAAAATAACGAAAAGGGAATAGACTCTAGATCTAGTCTAGAAAATGAAAATTGAGTTACTTTGTGTGATCAGTGAACACGCTTTCAAATTTCCATTCACAATACACCACACACACACACAGTCTCAACTCTAATTACTCACTCTCTCTCAGTCTCAGTCTCAGTCATGTCTTCATAAGTTCATGACTTGTTTTGTAATCACCTGCAAAATCTGCTTTGTATGAGATGCGTCGCCTAATCTTTCTTCAAGCTCTTCGACGCTTGCCAAATGTTCAGCATTCAGATTGTCGATGATCAAATTCTTCTGCGACAATTCAATTTTCACCAATTGCAAGTCGTGTAGCAGCTGCTTCCTTTCGATGAGCTGACGAGTGATCTTCCCGGGTTGTCTCCGGTCGGAATGCTTGGATTTACGCTGGCGATTCTCGTCCGTTTCATCGCCAGCGGAAAACGAAAAATCTGTCGCTAAAGAAGTGCTAATTTCTCCAGTAAGGTCAGTATCTAGATCACTTATCAGGGTTGATATGTCCTTATGAGCCATTCTTGTCTCGGTTTTGAAGAATTTCGACAAAAGGTGTTTGTTTTCATTTCCCAACTGACTGGGGAATGTTCTTTTGAAACAGCCGCCGCTAAATATTCAATGTCAGATTGTTATCACACAATTACATATACTCTGCCACTAAAGCTCACGCCTTTTCTATGAGAACTGAGCACAGTCTTTTCCAAAAATCCTTAGTGGGTCAAAGGTTAAGGAGTGCTGTATTTGGGTCATTGACATTACATTGCTACTGTGTGTGAAGAAGTCGGGAGAAAGAAAAAAAAGCGAAAATGGCTACAAGAACATTATATGTAATTCTGCTTAAATGTGTGGTTTTATTCTCTTGTATTTACTGTGTAAATGGATATATGAACCTGTTCATTAGCCCAGCTGAAGTAAAAATATTAGTAGGTGAGTATTTTGAATAATTTTGATGCGTAATTTTGTTATCATTGCAGTGAGAGATGATGAAGTTGAAGAGCCTCCCTTGTGTGTGGGCCTGCGACTTGTACAGAGGATCGCTCTAGCTCTCGCCAGTGCTAAAGTGCAGTTACTGCATGCATGTAGAGCTCTACATTGTATTTGCAGCTGCAGCGCTGTGTTTATTTCTTTCGTTTTATGTTGGCATTTATGATCCAGTAATATCAATGTTCTGAGGGCAATTAATCATTTGAGTTATGAATCTGATTGTTGTGATAGGCAAATTCATACAAAAAAATATATTCACAAAATTGACTTGAAAACACATATAAAACATTCATACGTCATGATCGATCCTCTGGCTCTGGAGGTGGTGTATGTTTCTATATCAGAAATGATATTGCATTTAATATTATGGATGCTATAATATAAGTACTGGAGATACGGAATCCCTGTGGATAAATTTGCTTATACCAAGATCAAAACCAATTGTTGTTGGCGTTCTGTATCGACCTCCGAAAAACAATTTGTTTATCGAGAAATTGTCCAATATTCTTGATACATTAAAGAAGGATGACAAAATAATTCTTTTAGGAGACATGTATATTTGTCTTCTTCGCAAATCGCCACTGGCTAAAAAATATATTGACTTGTTGAGTCTTCATGGGTTTAGTCAACTCATTAAAGAGGCAACACGCGTTACACCTACATGTTCTTCTCTATTGGATCATGTTGGTTGTACCAAAGAAAATAAAATAAGTCAAAGTGGTGTCATTGATCTAGGTATTAGCGACCATTATTTTACTTTCTGTACACGGAAAAATGTTAGACTGGCTATAGGTCATCACAGGACTAATGATATCAGATCCATGAAAAAATATAGAAGAGTCTTTCAATCTTCAACTATCTGTTGTTGATTGGTCACGAATAACTGACTGTACAGATGTAAATAAGGCATGGTCAATATTTCAACATGTTTTTATCTCAAATTTGAATATGATAGCGCCACTGAAACAGATAAGAATAAAACAAAGATCAGAAACTTGGGTGACTAAAGATATTCTTTCCCTAATTCAAGAGAGAAATATACATGTAGTATACAAAAAATGGAGGAAAAGAGCAAAAGATGAGAAGCTCTATAAAAGATACAGAGTATTAAGAAATATGGTCCAAAGAGAGGTGAAAAAGGCTAAACTCGATTACTTACAAAACAAGATAGAAGAAAATAAACAAGATTCGAAAAAACTTTAGCAGAATCTAAAAAACTTAATATTGAAAAATAAGAAGCGAAAAGAACAAGAATCTGTCATTAAAATTGATGGGGAATTATGTCATGATAAGATGGCCATCGCTGATGAATTCAATTCTCATTTCACAAATGTGGCTGCCAAATTAGTAGACAAACTCCCCCCTTCCAAAGACTTTTTCAGCACAGACAATGATTGTATTCGTGACTTTTACGAAAGAAAAGGTGTACGTGAAAACAGCTTCGAGTTATTACCAATCAGTGAACAATTTGTTTTCAAAGAGTTACGTAAGTTGAATGTATCAAAAAGTACTGGGTTAGACTTGATTCCAGCTAAATTTCTAAAAGATGGTGCGAAGGTTTTATTTAAGCCTTTAAGTTACTTAATGAACCTATCTATCTTGACGAGTACTTTTCCAGAGGATATGAAAATAGCAAAAGTGACTCCACTTTATAAAAAGAAAGATAAAACTGATGTTAGCAACTATAGACCTATTAGTGTTTTAAGCCTAGTATCAAAGATTCTAGAAAAATCGGTCTGTGTTCAAATTGAAAGATACTTCAAAGAAAATGATATAATTTATGAATTTCAATCTGGTTTTCGACATGATTATTCAACTGAAACATGTCTAATTAATTTGACTGATTATTTGAGGAGAGAAACTTCCCAAGGGCGCTCTTTTGGTATGGTGCTCCTTGATCTGCAAAAAGCTTTTGATACAATTAATCATTGCGTCTTATTGAAGAAGTTTCAACTAATGGGTTTTGATAAGGCAAGTTTAGATTGGTTCAGATCCTACTTATCTAATCGGCACCAAGTAGTGGCCATTCATGATATTCGTTCCAAACTAATGCCTATAACATGCGGTGTTCCTCAGGGAAGCATTTTAGGCCCAATTCTATTTTCAAGTTATATAAATGATATGTGTATTTGTATAAAAGACTTCAAACTATTATTGTACGCAGATGACAGCGTACTACTCTATTCAAATCCTGATCCTAAATATATTGAGGAAAAGCTCAGTGAACAGCTGTCTACGTGTGTCGATTGGATGACTGATAATAAGCTTTCTTTACACTTGGGAAAAACAGAAAGCATTTTATTTTGTTCTAAAAGTACAGTGTAGTTCTAAAAAGTCATTTGAATTCAAAGTGACACACAATAATCAAGCAATCAAGAGAAAAGAGTCTGTGAAGTATTTAGGCATTGAGTTGGCTAGCGCAATTTCATTTTCATCTTTAGTAGAATCAGTTGTAAAAAAAGCAAATTCTCGTCTGAAATTTTTGTACAGATATCAAAGTTGTATGGATTTAAAAGCAAGACGTACACTCTGTTTTGCTCTTATTCAATGTTTATTTGACTATGCTAACCCTGCATGGTATAGTAACATAAACAAGTCAGATCAAAAGAAGTTGAAGATTATTCAGAACAAAATGGTGAGATTTATCAACTGTTCTGGTCCAAGAACTCATGTTGGCTACAGCGAACTTTCTAAAGCTGGTTTTCTTGAAGTCGACCAAAGATGCAAACAACTTGCATTGCATCACGTCATTCACGTGCATAAAATATATCATGCTAGGTCGAATCATTATATTCGATCTAACCTCGAGTTGACGTACATGATTATAATACAAGAAATAGACGATTCAACTTTAACTTACCAGAAAGAGTAGGTAGTATTGGAAATTCGTTTTATTACAATGCCATAAAACATTGGAATTCCCTTCCCAATGGTGTAAAAGAAATAGGAAACTATGATCATTTTAAGAGGAAATTAAAGGAATACCTAATACTTGACAGTCAGAGAAGAGAAGTGAATGACATGTTATATGATTGAAATTTTTATTCTTCTGTCGGTTCATACTTTTTCATGTTGTATATACTTATGTTTTCGTACGTTATAGAAATTCTAGAAATTCATCATTATTTTCCTCTTCTTCCTTCTCCTCTTCTTCCTTCTCCTCTTTTTCTTCTTCTCCTTCTTCTTTTTCTTCTTGTACTTAATATCATTTCTATCATCAGTTTAATGTTGTTATTATTATTATTATCTTTAATAAGTAGTTCTTTTAATTTTCTTATCTGTCTGTAAATATTACTATTTTAACTTATTAATATTATACATGTCTGTAAGGGACCCCACTGGAAATAAGCTCTCGAGCTTTCGTGGGTTATCCTGTTCAAGCTGACTTATTTTTGATCTGTTATTATTGTATATTGTTGTATGTTGGAAGCTTGTCGAATAAAAATCAATCAATCAAAGAATCAGTCTGAACCATGTCAGGATCAGGAGTCAGGACAGTAGCATATTTGAAGATTTTTTTTTACTTTAGGTCAATAGGTGCTGTACGACCACATATTTGTACAAAAAATTGTACATGTAAAATCGTCCACATTCTCAAGGTTCATTTGACAGCTGATAGAATGACGCGCATGAGTGCGTATTAAATGTGTGTTCTCAAAACCGAAATCGTACCTTGCAAACGAATCTTCCGTCACACTCTCCTCGGAACACGAATAGTCCGTTGTGAAAAGCTAGCGAGCTGGCAATTTGCCAACGCTTGCAACAAGGCTACTCCAACAGCGGCAGATCAGCTGCGCGCAAAATTACTGGGACCCGAAAGGTTCGCGGTGGGAAGGTAACGGGCTAGCTTTTTTCCAAAATAACGCTAGATCGGCTGCTGGCAAAATGAAATTAATTACGACGAGAACATTGTCAGCGAGTTCTAAATTCTATTTGAGATTATATAATAAATTAGACCAACAAAAGAACCTCGGTAGATCTAATGATACAAATGCCTTTTTTATTTCTCCATTTGACATTTTGTTTTCTCCACTTGATATTATGTTTTCTCGATCCTTTGAGCCATTTGTTCATGCGCAAGTCAATGCAATCTATGTATGGCCTAACTTTCAACACGCAAGCAATGGGGAGCACTCACGGACCTCGTGTCAAATTCGCTGCAAAAAAAAATTGCGCTGATAAAAACTGAAAGAAACTAGCAATTAGATTTAATACGGGTAGTACATGTATAGTATCCATTTTTTTACACTCCAGAATCTAGGTAGATTTGCCAGAAATTGTCCTGTTTTGTGGTCATTTCTAGGCTATTATTTAGAAAATGTTATCGGTTATTGGCCCGATGATTCTCTTCTTACACTCGCATGTTATTTTTACTTTCACTAAACATAGGATGGTTAGGGGTAAGACCGGATAACATTATGAAAAAGATATATTCTTCCACCTTGCCATATCAAAGCTGTGGGCTGTTTAGTGTCGAATCACCACAAGAAGACCATTCAGATTTATGTACACATGCAAAGCGCCATCTAGTGCCGCGTGAACGTGCCTAATTGTGATAGGAAGTTAAGAACAGATTTAAAGGTACACTGTACTACAAGTATGTCCCATTTGCAGGTAAAAAATGAAAAGGTTAAATTTCAACGGCATTTGAAAGACTATAGGCCTACTTATTTAATAGAACTTCCCTTAAAACGAAAGGGTTTGAAAAAGGCTTTCTGTGAGAAAATAATGACCATTAGTTGTCAAATCGACATACATGATTGCAATTAAGGCTGTGCATAACAGTGTAATGAGGTACCCGAGTACACTCCCAGGCTCACAGGCGAATACTCAAATATTCGGACGCCATGTTTTTTTATAATTTTTTTTGATTTTTTTTTTTTGGATTTTTTTTAAATTTTTTGGATTTTTTTTTTTTTTGCCACCACCATACCTGGAGCAGTATCCCAGTTCTGTCGCCGAAAACAAATGCAATTTTACTTCGAGTTGCAGTTGAAGGCGCCGATTTAATAATAATAATAACAGTAAACAATGCTGTTTTAAAACCAAAGATGGCAGAATAATCCATTTTCCTCCAAGTCCAAACAGAAATCCAGACATTTGGTCCCAGTTTCTGAGTGGTGAGTTTGACAGTGCTTGATTTGGAAAACGTTTTTACCGACGGCACCATGCCAGCGGCCGCCGCTCACCCAGGCAAGGGTAAGCGTCGGCCTGGACAGATTTTTTTTTTTTTTTTTTTTTTTTTTTGCGGCCGAATAATCGGGTACGAGAAATCGTACCCGAGTAGTGGTCAACCGTGCGGGTACTCGAGCATTCGACTACACGTCGCAGCCCTAATTGCAATCACCTAAGAAATAGTCTAATTTTTAGATCCTTGTACCAAATGGTTGTACGTTTTGTGCTGCACAAAGATTCAATCAGGATTCATCAGTTTGATTTTGGCCATTACAAGTATTGGGTAATTGATCATGCTCATATACATTGTACATGTACATGTTACAGCTCATTTTGTGTATTGTATTACCACAGAAAAAAATGTGTCAGTCAGTCACTCAATAGTGTCTGACAGGGAAGTCTAGAAAGTAAATGGGTTTCCTTACATAATTTGAATACTACATGTAGGAGAATTTCGCAGATAGGACATACATGGCATATTCATAATTCCTGCAAAGTTCTACAAAATTTGATGGTGGCTGCAAAAGAGACATAGTATCTTTAAAATAAGACAAGTTAAGGCTTAAAAGTTAGGGCTACATGTACATGTAGGTGATAATTGATGTCCTAAACTAGAGGGCGAGACTAATAAATATTGGCACCCATAACCCTTCATGAAGAGTGATGTAGACAAAACCTACCATGTTCCTGATGATAATGAGCTAACACGATATTTGTATTACAAAAACAAGAGTTCATCCTATTCCTTATATTCTAGAGTGTAACTTTGCCCAAAATTGTGTTTAATTTCTAACAAAAACAATGTCATTTTCACAAGATAAGGCTGCAGTTTCATTTTGACATCGCAAAAACAAAGGTTCCCATGTCTGCGCACTCATTAATTGTTTTAAGTTAAAGATAGCGTTTCAAGGCTTTGGCAGAGCTGCCAACCATTCCGTTTTTGCCGGAATTACTCCGTTTTTTCCTCCCAATTACGGTATTACGTTTTTTCTTCATAAAATACGTTTTTTATAATTTTTTATATATTTTTTTTTTTTTTTTTTTTTTTTTCTTACATACCACACGTCTAACAACTGCCCTTAAATGGTGATTTGATCACAAATTGAATAGAAAACTAATTTGAAAACATACTTAAAGAGAAAAATATTCTCACAAAGAATGAAATGCTGATAATATCAAAATAACCAAAACAAAAAAACCTGCTTGTATTGAAAAAACAGCATGAGGAATGAACATTTCTGCATTGGAAGTGTGTCGCGCGTGGTTGTAAGTTTCGTTTTTACGAATTCCTTTTTTTGGCTTGAAATTCCTTTTTTTTTGCCATCATGATTCCTTTTTTTGGTCGGACAAGGTTGGCAGCTCTGCTTTGGATTAAAACAAATATATTACCATTTTTTGCACATCATGACTGAATCATTTTTTACATTTTCCAATTGGTTTGGAACTAAAATCAACAAAAAAGTTATTAATTATCAATTTTTTAAATAATTTTTACATGAAAAACCATACTTGTAAATTATTAGGATGAGTAACAGGGCTGGCTATAGATATCAACAGTACATGAATATTCTTGAAATACATTTCTAGCATTTTGATATTAGTTCATACCATTTTATTTACATGTATATGATGTGTGTACAAGACTTTCTTTTGTATGTAGGCCTACAATTGTTCAGGCCTTAAATTTCAATAATTTTAGGCCAAGGCCACTTTTCAGTAGGGCACATTCCTATATTACAGCACAAATAGGAAGAATTGGAAAGGGCACATAAAATCTCCAAGGCCAATGAGAGGGGCATTGAGGCCAATCAAAGGGGCATCCAAGGCCATGGCCTTGGATTAATTTAAGCCCTGATTGTTTCTAATGACAAGTATGGATATGACAGGGAAAAAATTAATATTTATTTTTCGGGGGCTACTTTTCAACCTTGCCTGCATGAAAATAACATTCTAAAAATTGTTTTGCATTGAACTCTATGCAAATTTAAGAGGGCTCTTTTCTGATTTTCGGGGGCTCTTTTGGGCATTTCGGGGGCTATTTCGCCCTGAGCCCCCGTGTATTTTTTTCACTGGGATATGAGATTAAGGGCACTCTCATGAATCTCATCACTATTCTTTTCTGTATGAGATTAATTAATTGTTGTTTATTTGATTGTCTGTGATGTTTTACAGGTGTTTCAGCAGAGCTCTATTATATCCGAGAAGGGAAGATTAACCGAGCAGCTACCAACTACCGTATAGCAGTACCAACAGGGATTAATAAACTCTATTATACATGGTACAGTGAGAGACAAGTAAGTATATAGTTCTCCTCAAGGTCTACAGGGGTGTAAAATGCCTTGATTCTCTCAATAGATCATAAGGGCAGTGTCATCATTATTTTGATGCTGTGGATGTTTGAATGAAAGAAATGTTCTTGTCTTGTCTTGATATGGATCAGTATTAATAGATTTATAGGAGGAGGAGGGGTATGTTTTTTGTGTTTGATTTTTTTATTGTGTTTTTTTTTTGTTAGTGTTTGTTCTTTATGCATACAAGAACCCACTATTATTATTATTATTATGTATAAAATAGAGCTATGAGATGTCATCATTTTTAAAGATATTTTCAAATCTATGTTATAATTATTATTAATCCCCATTGAATCAATATAAAAACCTGTGAGCAGTATAAACCCTCCATCCTACAGACAGAGGTCTATCTGTTGTAAGGTATTTATAAAACAATTAACCAGGTTTAAATTATTGTGTGTGTGTGTGTGTCTTTTTTTTTTTTTTTTACAGATGTGTAGCAATCAGACGTGATTATTTACGTCTGGGGACTGACCTTTAAAGTATTTAGAAAAAAATATGGATGGGCAGAGAGCATTTTTCTGCTATTGTCTTTTAAAAGCCAGTAAGCCACCCCCCCCCCCCCCCCCAATACCAGAACCATGACATGTCTTTCTATATTCTTTTTTTTTTGGTTGGGGGGGGGGGGAGTAGCCGACTGTACTAAATATACATGTAATTGAAGTTTTTAACTACATAATCTTTTGTATAAGATGTTAATGGTTTTCTTCCCATGATGTTATTAATATTATAAAAGCTTTAGGTATCTAAATGGAGTATTATGTGATTGTTTTTGCCAGGTGTATTATTCCATGTCTGTGAAGTCCAAGAGTCCAAGGATATTGTATCATCCAAGTTTGAATATCACAAAGGATGGGAAAGTTCCAGTCAAAGAAACAGGTAATCTCTCATTTCTTTTGTTAATTAATGTGTTTTGTTTATTTGATCCATTGATTCATTAATTTATAGATAATGAAAAGAAAACAAATTTGGATGAGTAAAGTGATATACTGGTATTACATTACTCGTCTATTATAGACTTTCCACCCAGAACATGCAACAGATAAACTTTGTTAACTTGTTGTTGTTGATATTTAGATGGTGCTCTGTAGTCTCCTAAACGATTCACAATCCTGTGAGATATTTTTGTAATGCATTCATTCATTCTTATTTTAAATTTGTGTTTTGTTTTGTTTTCAAAACGACTCAGTGTTTGAGATGCAGCTTGAATGTACAGGCCATGAAGGAGGTGAAGCTATCATTGAGCTTCAAGTCAACCTTACACTATACTCAGCCAGCAATATCACCACACTCAATACCATTAGAACGAAATTGTGCCAAGGAAGTGAGTATAAAATGTCACTAGAAAAAAGTAGCTTAAGCCCCTCCAAAGTGTTGGAGCCCCAAATTCGCTAAAAAATGTGGATGGCAAAATTTCACTGAAATTGTGTAGTGATGTGACGGAGGATGTCATTTAACACACAACTCTGCAAGGATTTTCAAAACAAATGTGTTGGAAGACAAATATTGATGAAAGAATTCAAAACTTGGGTTATGTGTTGTACGCAGAAATTCTTTCATCAATATTCGTCTTCATACACATTTATTTTGAAAATCCTTGAAGAAGTCAGTGTTAAATAACATCCTCTTTCACTTCATTTTGCAATCAAATTTTTGGGGCTCCCAACACTTTAGAGTGGCTTTAAGTTATACAGAGGAGTAAGAGTACAGTGTACCTATTTGCAAGTTTTTCTCTTTTCCATTTGTAGTTTTTGTTGTCTCAAAAAACAGACATAAAATGAATTTATACAATGTATTAGCCTGTCTAATTGTTTGGACAGTTTTCTCATTTTCTCTGTCTATTCATTGGTTTTCTCGCTCTCTCTCTCTCTCTCTCTCTTTCTGTTATTCTCATATCCTATCCTTTTACATGTCAGTTGAAACACAATTCTTATCATTTATCACTGCTTTTTAATCACATTTGTCCCTTTATTATATCCTTTTCTCAAAACTCTGTTCAACTGATACACAGAATTGTAAAGTACACTGTAATTTATATAACTAGCGACCTCATTGTACAAAAAGAGTGTTTACATGATCAGTTAAACAAGCCTCTTATGTTGCAAGTTTTGTTAGTCACTTCTGTACCTCCCCCCCCCCCCCCCCCCATCTTTTGATCTCCTTTACTTTTCTCCACAATTTTGCCTTCATGTATTTCTGTTATTTGTTTCTTTTTACATTGGGAGATTCAAGCTTGGCAGCTAGCCATGTCATACTTTCACAGCACTGGTCTTTCCTTTTACTTTTTAAATTAAAAACCATCTAGAACAGTACCGGTACATACAAAAGGATTCCAATTTTACTTCTACATGTATTTTTGAATGGCCATGGTACTAAAACATGAGTACCAATGCTTCTCTTGCACTTTATCATTAACATTTATGTTTGTGATTCAGTATCGTATGAAAATCATGTTATTAAAAAGTTGATTCTATATCTTGTGGCACTGTGGACATTCACAAGAAATAGTTTAGCCTGTTAATACATGTACAGTACATGTAGGTAGTGTACATCAAAATACAGCTGTATTAACAATGTACAACATTAGGATTCTTTCAAAACAATATTTGATACAGT
Source organism: Strongylocentrotus droebachiensis (assembly GCA_035222895.1). Taxonomy (NCBI): domain Eukaryota; kingdom Metazoa; phylum Echinodermata; class Echinoidea; order Camarodonta; family Strongylocentrotidae; genus Strongylocentrotus; species Strongylocentrotus droebachiensis. The sequence continues at coordinate 29,104 of JAVYIG010013197.1, forward strand.
ATGTATTTCACTAGTACTTAAATAGCTTGCTTGGTTTATATTTCATCAGTGCCAGGAGTTCCTATTCAATCCAGAGATCCAGTACAGAGAGAAGACACCAGGCCTAGGAATAATAACTCACATTTAGTCAGTAAGTAGCAATATATTTTCAATTGTTTATTTATAAAAAGTGTCAGCTATGATTGAAAGCCAATATAATTGTCTCAATGTTTTGTTTTGTATTTACACTGTACATGTATTATATTGTTTGCAGTACGATGGTACTAGTGTGGTATTACTTTCCTTGAGATAAAAGTACTTTTCAGTCTTTTGAAAGCTGTTAACATAGTTGCCCATGTAAGAAATATCAAGCTCTTTGTATGAAATCAGTGAATTTTAGTCTTTTGCTTAAATCCTTAGTAGCCAGTTTTATGCCGTCTAAGCCTATGTGTATTGCTGCAGTATTAACTGTAGCTCCAAATAGCTTCAAGACTTTTCATTTAGCCAAGAAAAGGTATGCTTTATTTTTATCCAAAGTTCATTTTTCCAAGAAACATTCCAATCTTACACGTCGTTGCAAAGAATTTCAAGTCATTTTGGACCATAGTCTAGACTTAAAAAGTAATGACACTGCCTTTGGATATGTATATTAATTTTCATCTACATGCAGCTTTTTTTTGTAAATGATTTAAATGATACTGCATTAAAAGCCCTCCTTGGTGTTTCTTGGCAGAAGATTATGATTGATTCTCTTTGTTTTCACAGCTGAGTCTAAGGTGAAAGCAGTGACATCAACCAGTGTGTTCTACATAGCAGTGGGGGTGGTCTGTGGAATCATCCTTCTCTTTGTTTTAGTGGTTGCACTTATCCATGTCAGAACAATGAGATCATCTGATCCCGCAAGGTGAGAAATTCAGTTTATCAATGTGATGGTTATTTTACCTGACTGCTAAGAAAGCATAAATGCTTGTAAGTAAGCAACCAGATGGCCAACAGCTTTAGGTCCTCTCCGAGGGACCTGGTAGTGAGGATTAATGCCTTACCAAAGGGCACTAGCGCATCGCCTTGGTTTCGAACCCGGGTCACCGGATTACAAGACCACTGCTCTACCGACTGAGCTATCGCGCCTCCTCCTTAAGAATAGTATCCAGATTATAGGATTTCATTTTGAACATATGTTCGTAATAATAACAATAATAATAATAGTGGATTCTTGTATATCACTCATGTCTGGCACATTGCCAGCCTCATGAGAAAAAAGTGAGGAGATTAAGGCCTTCTGTTTTGTTACCGAAAGAATAATTGTCATATATACAAATAAAATGTATACTCAATTAACTGTAACATAGGAAAAACTGTGATAAAAAGCAATACAAATTCCATTCAGATGACATAATGAGTATTAAAAGGTATTAAAGGTATTAAGATCATGATTGCAAAGTGATACAACACCAACGTGAATCCTTTTTTTAATTCCTGTTTGCCCTTACAGTAGTGATGCCAGTAGTACTGTGTTGATTAATGGAGGCAGACAACCAGAGCATCCAAACTTTCCCAAGATTCCAGAGCCAAAGGTCGACAGAATTTCTAATGGAAATGGTAAGTTGTTTTTTAAATATCACAGTTAATGGAAATGCCTTTGAAATGTAATCATTTAGAATGATGTCATTATTGACCTACATCCCATTTTTAAATGATTAGCATGTTAAAGATAAAGTTGAGTTCTGGTCGTGCAATTGCATTGTGAAAGAAACGTTGTTGAATCGATCAGAAAAGGTGGATCATCTAGCAAATGAGTATTGGTGTGTACTGCAAGGTTCTGGAATTATCAAAATGATAAGAAATTTGGCCCAGTCTTGGTAAAGTTACAAGCACTGTACACAGAAAGATGTATGTGAGACTACACGAACATGTGGCATAAAAATCTGTCCCAATTTTTATGATGTTAAATGCCATATTTAGAATATTAAGGCATTTGAAGAGCCATACTTTTCAGGGAACATTTTTTATCTGCTGTTCATTGAGACGTGCCCATTTAGACTTCTTTATTTCATATGTATGTCTATATTTTTTGTAAAATGTGGAACAATAAAAACTTGAAACTTGAATGTGTCTTTGTCTTTGTCTTTGTCTTCCTAGGTTACAACTCACTTCACTACCAGATCTGTCCTTCATTAGCAGAAGCTGAAGACTTGAGATTAAAACTAGCTCCGTATGCCATTGAGAGAAGCAGAATCACTCTGGGTGAAGTGCTGTTAGAAGGTACAAACTTATCATCCAATCACCAACTCATATTTAAGCAAACTAAGATTACATAACAGCTAATGGCAGTCAAAATTATGCTGGATATTCTTTCTCGTTCAGACTATTGTAGTAGGGTATTTGACTGCGATAAAAGAAGGCTGTGAGAAATAATGACTGCCATATTTTGTAAGCTGGATTACTATATAATCTTATATTATTAGATTTCCATTCAAAAGAATGAATTGCATTGAAACACTCAACAGTTTTTTTCTTTTTTCTTTTTGTGCTATTATGCTCCTCATTTTCATTTTTGTGTTGATCAAAAGAACTTTCCATGATATCTGTCTTCACAATGCATTGACCCGTAATAATTCTTCTAGAAGAAATATTTGAAATAGTATAAACAAAAAATAATGAAATAATTTGTATATGGTTGAAATGAAAATTATTATGTTTATTCTTTAGAAGTGCAACATTTTACTTGATTTTACATGATGTGTTGAAACAATGTTTGACATTTTGATTCTTTATAATGATTATTGCTAGGCACGTTTGGGCGTGTTCACCAGGGAGTGTTAATCAGTGCAACAGGAGATTCAGAACAAGATGTTTTCATCAAGACTGTAACAGGTAAGTGTAAACCAGTACCAACCAGTATGAACCAGTTTGAACCATGTGAATCAATAATGCCCCCCCCCCCCCCCTCCCAATAGAATATGAAGCATTTATACATGTATGCCAATAGGTATTATTGTTCGGTCTATGAACAATGCTCTTTCATACATCTTTTTTTTTTTTCATTATCACACCAATATTCCAAGAATATGCTCAACACGAGAGTTGATTTCCAAATTCCTACTAAAAACAGATGCTAAAGGTAAAGACCAGGTTTGGAAACGCCCTACTCTCAAAAAATGAAATGGAAGCTCTTATTACCAATAATGTGAAAGAATATGAATTGACTAATACGTGATCATACAAATTTTGCTGAGAAACCACCTACTAATTGATCTATTTGGACCTGATAGATATAACTCACGTGTCGCGAACGTGTGCCTAGTCCCATATATATCTTTCTGTGTACAGTGCTTGTAACTTTACCAAGACTGGGCCAAATTTGTTATCATTTTGATACCAGAACCTTGCAGTACACACGAATACTTATATGCTAGATGATCATCTTTTTCTGATCGATTCCACAACGTTTCTTTCACAATGCAATCGCATGACCATAACTGGTCTTTATCTTTAAAGAGATTTTGGAGGATTTTCTTCTAAATTGAAGCTTCTAAGATTGATGTGAACCCTCTATTTCATATCACTAGATCATTCATCAGAAGAACAGCGCCATCTGTTGGTGAAAGAGAGTTGTCTCCTTCAAGGTCTGAGTCATAAGAACATCTTGCCATTGCTTCATGTGTGTTTCTCTAACCCTCCCTTCATCTTGGAGGCGTTTATGAAGCTAGGGAATCTCAAGCAGTTCCTCAAGAATGGACGGATTGGCCCAGGAGACAAGCATCAGGTAAGCGCATGAAGTCAATTCATAACATTTAATCCAGGGGCCATATTCTGAAAATGAAGTTAGTAAACCAAATGTTAGTTGTCATAACAAATAAAAAATAAGTAATTGGTTAATGTCTGCGCCAAGCTGGCTGTTTTTGCGTTAAGTTAAAAGAGACATCTGCGCATGCACCAATATCAAGTTCACTTGTTATGACATTTAACATATAATGATAATGCCTTTTTTTCAGATTTCAAGGTTTCTCTTAATACTGGAGTTTGACCAATTGCTGCTTTCAATAGCATCATCTGATTTATTCTACATTTTGACCATCAAATTGTGAATGGGACAAATTAATTTAATTGTACATCATAGTTATGTCACCCATGAATTAAGATTTGTCTTTGTGATTTTCTAGATAATTTAACTGAGAGGTAAAGGTATCAATGTGTTTATCTTTGTGTGATTTTCTGTGATTTTATAATGAAAAATTAATTTGTGTAACTCCTCTAAAGATCCTTTCCAGATGTTGTGCCCTCATATATATAATGAAAACATTATTATGTACGAGTACTGTAGTTTACATTCCACAACTTAGCATACATGTATTAAATTGAATTCTTATTAATAAAAAATTCTCTAAATGCTTTGAGAGCTATATGTTCAAGTCATTACAAGACAAAAATCTCTCAGACATCCCCTCTCCCATTTGAGCACTATTTTCACAAGATTTGATGTTGCTTGGATAAAGCTTTAGTTTCCGATGACAAAAGTAGCAATATACATTCAACTGAATACCGCTTGTATTTTGTATTTGTATTTATTAACATTTATTTCCTTCTCAACAGTACAATATGAAACACAATGTATATATACATGATATATGTAACAATTATTTCAACATAGAGTATACAGTAAATAATTCAGATACGGAAGGAGGGGAAAACCCGGAAAGCAGAGCTTGAGTTGGGAACGTCCATAATAAATTAACCCAGTTACCAAGAGAACATTATAGATATTATTATGAAAATTACATTTTATATAACAGAAAGTTGATAGGAAAGAACAAAAATAGTAAATGGAACAGAGAGAAGAAGAAAAAAAAATGAGGAGAGAATTAAGTAAAGGAAGGCATGTTCACTTATAAAGAGAAAGTTACCTCAATTGGCTGTGCATGTGTCTGTGATTACATCATACAAATAACGAAGTACTACAATTTTAAAATAGACAGCGGGTACATATCATTAAAAACAAGCAAAATCATCAAACAGACAACAGCTTTATCCGACAGCATTGTCCTGGGAATATACATATGGTACTAGCTTGTGTGTTTCATCTTTTCATTCCAGGCAATATCAACTCGTGATCTAGTCCATCTTGCCATTCAGATCACACATGGAATGATGTATCTGGGTAAAAAGAGACTCGTTCATAAAGATCTCGCTACAAGGAATTGTGTGTAAGTAAACCAATCTCCCTATTACTCTTAAGTTCTTACTGATGTCAGTGTCAGACTACCAATCATGATAATGAAGTTTGTTTACGCTATCGAGACCTAGTCTGAATAGGGTGTCTGATCGCGCACCACTCAAGATTGTGTGCTAAAATCCTTCCCATTGAGATTGCACGCATTTACGTAAAGTGCCAAAATTGGTCAATAGTCTTTTGAAAAATGCCCTAGGGCTTTTTTGCAAAAGACTATTGACCGGTTTTGGCATTTTACGGGAATGGCTAAAATCACGACTCCAATTTTGACCAATCAGATGGCTGGATTTCTAAAGTGAGGTATATAATTATTCTTATGCAATGGAAGATTTCTTTCTGTATCAGTGTTAAAAGACACAAGTTCAACTAAAACCAGCATTCTGATTAAAGAGCTATAGACAATAACAATAATCTAGCATAACTATCAATCTGCAGGTCAATCACTGCAAACATGAAGCAAGGTTGTGACAGTTGTTCTAGATGAAGAAATGATTCAATGTATTTAACTTACAAATGAATGCTAACATGTCAGTAATCATGTTATGTTTTTGATCTGTTTGTATAAGAATGATATAGGACTTCTGTAAAAAAAATGTATATAAAAATACATTAATTTCCTTTTAGTATCACTTGTTAATTCGGCCACTGCTATATGCACATGCATAATGTATGTACTGTTTGGTTGGTTTGTGGTGAACAGAGGGTTGATCGGTGGATTTTTTTTTCTTTTTCTTTGCAGGATTGATGAGGACTACAACTTGAAGATCACAGACAACGCTTTGTCAAGAGATCTTTTCCCTAGTGACTACCATTGTCTGGGAGATAATGAGAACAGACCTGTTAAATGGATGGCTGTGGAATCCCTGGTTCATAAGAAATTCTCACATGCTAGTGATGTGGTGAGTATTAAAGAAACCTTGATAGTATAAACAGACCTATTCATGATCTAAAAGCTGTTAAAGTTGAGTGACAAAACAAATTTGTATAGTCGGTAGTTAATTAATATTTTCTTGGAAAATTTTCATCAGTCTCTATAGCATTTTATGAATTGAATACAAGGTGTTATCTCCAATTTAATGATTAAGTTTGTTTCCTTCTTTCTGTTCATTTCTGCATCTTGCTATACCCCCATCTTTCTTTGCAACTCTCTTTCTCTCTCTCTCTCTCTCTCTCTCTCCCTCCCCCTATCATTCTCTCTCTCTCTCTCCCCCTCCCTCCCACCCTCCCTCTCTCTCCCCCTCCCTCCCACCCTCCCTCTCTCTCTCCCTCCCACCCTCCCTCCCTCCCTCTCTCCCTCCCTCTCTCCCTCCCTCCCTCCCTCCCTCCCTCCCTCTATCTCTTTCTCCCGCCATCTTTCTTTCTTTCTGTCTTCTCTTATTTTGTGTAAATCTGTTTGTATTCTGTTCATTTCAATTCCCTCTCCCCTGACTTTCTTACTTTCTCTCCATCCCTCTCCCATCACTCCTTCTCTTCGTCTTTCTCTTCATCTTTCTCTTCATCTCACTACAGTGGTCATTTGGAGTGACCCTGTGGGAGCTGGTCACCTTAGGTCAGACACCATACATGGACCTTGACCCCTTTGAGATGGCTACCTTCCTTAAGAGTGGTTATCGTATGCCTCAACCACCAAGCTGTCCAGATGAACTGTGAGTAGGATCACCAATTCAATTATTCAGCATACTTGTGTTTGAGAAAACTAAATGAAATAGTTCTGAATATTCATAGCCTACCTGGGGGGGGGGGGGGGCGTTTCACAAAGCCTTTTTTCAATGACAAATGACAAAAATCAGTGACAAATCTGCTGATAACCAATCAGAAGAAAGGATTTCAGTAGCTTATAACACAAATTGTAATTTGTCACTGATGACAAGTTTTGTGAAACGCCCCCCCCCCCCCCTGTATTGACTGGCAGGAGGTTTGATATGCATGTAACATTTTAAAAATTGTCTTGAAAGTCTGAGGAATTAATCGTTTTGAATTCACCTTGTTAAGCCCATAGAGAGACTTGAGTAGATTATTTGCTATATAAAACAATATTAATAATAGTAGTAGTAGTAGCAGTATTTTATTGTCATTGTCACTGTTACTGTCATTATTATTATTAACATCTCATGGTCTAACCCCTAAGAGATAATAATGTTTACAATGTGTGCAGGGCTGCTGGAAAGGATCATCAAATAATAGACCAGTTCATGACTGCAATGACCCCGAATATCCACAGATCTTCAAAACATGAAGATTTCCCACTTTGTACATTTTGAAATAATCACTCCTACAGCGATGGAGATGCTACATACTTTGCCTTTGTTTCCCCTTTTCAAAGAATACTTCCACTTGTGTATCATCAAGTGCTCTGCTTGTGCATAAATGAATAATGATTACATAACTTTCATGAGCCGTCTCCGTGTATTTCACAATTCGTTCTGCAATGACCTTTATCTGCTCATGCTCAGACTGCAACCGTGAACTGGCTTATTAAGCCAGTCAGTCAGTCTCTTGTATATTATACAGTTTCTATAAATACACTTCTTCCCTCCTTTTTTGAGCAGTTGTGCCATAATGTGCCCTTTTGTGCATGCAGTGCAGTGACAAATTGTCAATCAAGATTGTCTTATCAAAGGTTTTCAGAGCTGTGTCTTGGATTAGAACCCCAAATCTGTTATACTTGGTCCAATGACCTACTGCTTATCCATGACATTAGCTAGGGAAACCAGGCTGAAGGCAAAGAATTGTAGGAATCACTTTTGATTACTCATTTTACAAGTATCATCTCAATCCTCCCTCTCTCTCTCACATGGTGCATCCACAAGCCTACTGTATATCTACATCACCATGCAAGCCGATACTTACAAGCAGCATCTAAGTATCATCTCGTTAACCTCAAAGAGTTTTCAGGAGAATGATAAAGAAGATGTAACAGTTTTTTCCTCTAAACAGGCCTGATAATTACCTGATTTAAATTGGTTTCCTGATTTTTTTTTTTTTTTTTTTTTTTTTTTTCTCCAGATTTTATCCTGATTTTCCCCTTATTTTCTCTATTCTTCCCTATTTTTTCCCAATTTTCTTACTCAAAAGGAGGGAATGTTGTTAGATGCCAATTCTTTTACCCCAAATCTCCCTTCTTTTTTTTTACTCAAGGGGGGCGTGGTTGAGAGGGGATTTTTTAAAACAATTTTATAGTGCCCACTATCACCCCTGTCTAAATGAAACTAATGAATGCCATCATTTGGGATTTCCAAAGGGTGAATGTATTAAATGATTTTTGTCCTATGTTTCTCCTTCCTTGCTCTGCAGGTTCAATCTGATGGCTTGTTGCTGGGCTCTCTTGCCACAGGATAGACCCAAGTTTAGTCAGCTGTGTGCTGCCCTCACAGACTTCCACCGTACACTTGGCATCTACATCTAAGCCTCCTGCCTGAAGCTTCTCAATGCCTCTCTAAGCTCTTATCCTACTCAACAGAAAGTGGAGACCATGATGGACGCCTCTACTTTAAAGCTTATCTGTACCAGTTTACAGGAGGGATTAGACCACACTGCAAGGTCACTGGACAGGTGGTTATCTCATCAACTCAGCTCTCAATTAACATAAGAAAAAGAGGATCATGGGGGACCAATGGTCACCGATTAGGCATTGTTTTCTGTATAGAGGGAGCAAGTAGCTACAAGTAGGACAGTGTGGCTTTAACTTCTGTTTATGCAGAGCTTCATGTGATGCAAAAGGAAGAGCAACAGTGAGGGGGTAATGTTGCAAAATGTCTGTTGTTTGGTGTGCATTAGACTAGGTATGGAGCTGCTCTGAGTGCACCTCTGCTGATATTAATGTATTTTATAAATATGTAAGAAAAATAGTCATCCATGTATAGCTATTATGTAGACCAAATTGTGATGGTTGTCCTTTTATTCCACATTTTATTACAACTCTTGTTTTTCATTTTCTAACTACAACAATAATGCAAACGATGTAGAGTAATACAGTAAAGAATGTATTGAAAATGTATCACAAATTGCTAACTGCAATATAGTAGCTTTCAATAATAATAATAATAATAATAATTTGTTCTTCTATAGCGTATTTCATGTCTGTTGACATTTCAATGCGCTTTACAATCATTTTGTGTGAATAGTATAGAAAAGGCATTTGTTTATAATAGTTTGCTGATAATGTTTGTATTTCCTGTAGGCTTTCATTTACCCTACATTCTAAGTGAGCTTCAGAATGCATTCACAATATTCAAGATGAAAGTGAAAAGTCTCTTTAACTAGTGGACTACTGAATTTTAAAGGTCCCATAGGCTTAACACAGGAACCACCAGGTTCCCATAAGCAAAGGTTTAACCTCATCTTATCCAATATTGAAGCACATTTTGTATGAGAGAAGAATTTATCTCTTACTTTTACCCTCAGAGGAAATTATGACATGAAATTGAATTTGAATAAATTGTGTAACAAATGAAAGAAATATGTAATTAAAAAGTACTAAATAACCTTGAAAGAAAGAATAAGTTAATTGATATGTGTAAAGCCAAATAGAATCAACTTGATATACTCTCATGTCTACTTGCGAATTCTCAGTACTGTTTTATCAAACTATTACTTGCCCTACAGAATCCTATGTTTTCAAAGTCCTTTTTTTTACCTCATGATTATGTCTATATAGAAGTAAAATTGTAAGGATAAACCTACTTAAAATCATGTCCAGGTGATATATTTTTCTATATTAATGTTTGTGCTTTTAACCTAAATTCTCCTTCTATGCATTTTATTTGTTTATAATCTAAATGGTCCACAACCTTGGTTTTGACCACTTGCTAGGACTTAGTTTTGACAGGAAGGCAATGTTTTGTCTTTCCATCCTTTGTGCAGTTAATCTGTTTGTAAATATTTTTACATTTCTTTTGGTGCTTTATAAAGTTAATTGTGTTTCTATTGGTTGCTCTTAATATACAATATTTTGTTCATACCTGCTTGTACATGTATGTACTCACTGATCTAGCATAGAAAGCATAATGTATGCTGTGGATTACTTCCTGTACAATAGTGCATGATACATGTAGGTCAACTACATATAACTATAAATTGTTGACAAATCAATGAAGTTTTACAGTTTAATAATTCATTTCATATTGGTATCTGGGAAGAAGCAACCATTGGAATTTCTGATGAACACACCATGTGAGCTGGGATAGATATATTTGTTGAGACATACCGAAGACATGAACGCTGCGGTTGGTTGTCAACGATATATAAAAACTTTATGTTTTTACAAGGCTCACTGATAACTTATGTCCATATGTCCTACCCAGCTAAAATCACCAAATATTAAAGTACAATTTGTATCGATAATTATCAAACAGGGTAGAAAAAGAATTTCTTACATGTGATAGAAAAGCTTTATTTGATAGTCTTGAAGCATGTAAATAATGCTGATTTTGTCATTTTAAAATGTTTATTAATATATGCTTGCAGGATTGCCAGCACTTTTTGATATATTTGTTGTAGAGAAGTTTATGCAAGTGCATGTACATTTGTAAATCTTGATTGTAACAATGCACAAAGCTTTGGGTAGTATCTATGAGTGAGAGATTTGATGCAGTAGAGCATTGCCAAATAAATTCAATGTTATATAAGTACAAGAAACAAATTAAGTACATATCCTGTTCAAAGACGATTTGATAATGGGGTGTAAGCACAACAGAGGATAAATGATTTGATTATTGAAAGTTATGACAAATGCAACATATATATTTACATGTATGATATCATGAAACTTGGGACCTGCTTGAGTATGATTAGCTATAGCTATTTAAAGGGATAGTTCAGTTTTGTTGCAGAGGGTGCTATACAAAACAATTATGTGAGATAAAGAAAAACTGAGTGTCAAATTTGAAAGTACCGGTATATACAATTTAAATGACAAAATCATCTTTGTTAGATCAAAATCAGTTCAGAGACGGCTGAAATATCCATTAAAATAACCATTTCTAATATTTGTGGTGCCCCACAAATATTCAGTAATTTTGAACCAGCCGTTGAAAAACGAGATAGCGCCTTATACGTTTTATTCCAGCCAATGCCAATATTGGCTTTTTGTTGGTTATTATACGCCCACCAGTGGGTCTGTGTATTGTTATTATTAATTAATTAACAGTCACTTTTGTTGTTGAAAGTGGAGCTGAATTGGTATGATCGTATTCAATCTAAATTCACACATTTTGTGGTCTAAAATCACCTTCATAGCAATTTTAGGTTCTAAAAGGGCATTAGAAATGTCATACAGTAGATAAGAATAAGAGCAATAATGCCCTTAGAAGGCATTTGTGGTCTTAAACAAGAACTCAACTATCCCTTTAAGATCATATAGTCAGTTTTCGTACTCAAGTCTCATAGGATCTAGTGAAATAGATATTCAACATTTATGATAACAAACATATTATATGTGTCAAACAAATTGAGAGCTGTGTAGGAAGCTGAAAAGATTCAGAAATCTTGTCTGGAGTTTGAAGACTCTTTCTTGTATGTGGTATTGCATCTTTCTAGTCCAAACAACTCTTATAATGATATGCAAACTCATCTTTTTATATATGGAGAATGAATCTGATTTTGTTTGTTTATACATTTACTTTATCAGAACTCAAGATTACCTGAGTGTTTTATTGATCCAAATAATATGAAAGATTAATCTGCATTCTCAGTATAAAAATATAGTTCACTTTTTATCTACAGGGTAGATATATTTCATTTGACTGCTACAATGGTACAACAGCAAACTGCTTGATTCTACTCTCATGAATTCAGCTGTAGGAAAATAATTTATCTCAGAGGCTAAGCTGAAAAGATGCTTTAAAAGTGTATTCATTGTTGAAAAGATAAATCAAGTATTAAATGAATTACAAGGTCACAGTGAGGGGTATAATATATACTTGTAGTGAATTTGAATAGAGTTTTATCAAGCGCAGAATACTTTGAATTGAAAAATGTTGTGTACAAGATGTTATACTCATAGTAATACAATTATGCTACTAGCACAATATGTACAAAGGTGTCCTACATGCATTGGTAGTATGAAGTACTAAGTGTAATATATTTTTGCTTTGTATAATGCATTTATTTATTTCTGTACAGGCTTTGTGTGTGTGTTGTGTATATAATTCAGTATAGGAAAATTAGTATGTCAGGACCAGTATTTAGATTTGTTATACATTAGAAGATATTTATTTGTAATGTAAGAATGAAAATTTCAAGATGATTGATCTATACAATGTCTTAGTTAGAAGCGCCTGCAAGATGTTGTATTGGGTAAGCCCCAATGCGTATCATATGATTCTCTGTGCTTTAATGAACATATTTTTATATAAAGTTAATCCCAAGCATCACATAATGACATTTCCAGAGAAATTTGAGTTTTCAATAAAAAATATCATAGAAATTGTAATAAAAGTCTGCAAATTAATGATAAGATATATTTACTAATATATCGTTTCACAGCATTTAAGGTAATGCCAAGTTTTGGGGAAATTTGAAAATTGGATGGATAGTAATTCTTTAAAATGTTGATTATTTGGATGCCCTGTGGATTTATCATAAGCGCTAACAAATTTAGCCCCTGAAACACTTTGGCTTTCGAGCAAATTGCCTCTGTACACATATTGAACTGTTCTTTAAATTCATGTTAAAAAAATGAATTTGCCTCTGTACATGCACATATTGAACTGTTCTTCAATTTCATGTTAAAAATAAATTTGAATGTGGGTGTCATTTAGATGAATACCTTTATAGAGATTTGATTAAACTCATGAAATAATGCTTGAGAGTATTCAGTACACAATTATACAGCTCAAGTTGCTCCAATTTAATACAAATTATGCCATCCATTGCAAATGTATTCAATTCAAATAGTATTGAAAAGCTTTAAAATGAGTCAGTATTCAGATCTTAAACTCCAGGTGGAGTATTTAGTTGTGTATTCGTTCTGTTTTATACCCCGGTCAAACCGACTGACCATTGGAAGTGTTACAAGTCTTTATTCGGTCTGGTGTCGGTTTCACTAAACTTGTCATCAGTGACAAATGTAAGTTTTTGTTATAAGCTACTTAAATCCTTGCTTCTGATTGGTTATCATCAGATTTGTCACTGATTTTTGTCATTTGTCATTGAAAAAAGGCTTTAGGAAACGGGTCCCTGGTGTCTGTCTCTTTGGTTGACTGAGGTATTTTAACATGTAGAGAACCAGAAGGATGTTCTTGTCTCAATAAATTATTGACTTTTATCCTTTTTGCTACTTACAATGTAATCTATGAAATGCATGCCACATACAACTTCCAACTGCATCCTTAATTCATAAATTGGCTGAAAAATGGGTAATCTTTGTATGCTGCATAAATCTTGTTTTGAAGGATATAACGGAGCATGTAGCCATTTACATACATGTCACATTAAATGAGTAAAGCACTTATGAAAGCAATCCTTTCAATTACCTATGTAGAACTGTAATGTCTTAGTGTGCAGTCTGTAGTTAAAGCAGATTGCCTGTGTAAATATGAATGGAGCTCTCATAAAATCCTGTTTGTAATGAAAGTAGATTGAGAGATAGAGAAATGTCACAATTCTGCACCTTGCACACAAATTTGATACAACGGAAACAACCTTGAAACAACGAATATAATCTGACTTGAGTCATAACTTTTTTGCCAAATGACATAGAACTTGTTCTTCCATCTTCTTTTTCTCTAATCTGAAATTCACTCCACTGTCGGTAAAAGAAAATTGTTTCTTGAAATTCAACTGTAATATGTTTATTGTACCTTTAATGTTAGGTTAAGGGTTGTTTAATGTATTTAATTTAAAAACAATAACCCTGTTTTAGTTTGTTCTTTCTCTAAAGACAGTAAAGTGATTTTGTACTTACTCTGAATTACAAGAATGTGCTATATAAAAAGATCTTTTCAGTATTTTAATATGAATATCATTATACTGCTTGTTAAATCCCTATGAGGACTCCTGCTCTTTGAAGAAAAAAATACCTTCCAACGATGCCTATTGTATATCTATGTTTTTGAATATCTAAATGAATGGAAGGCAAGACTTGGATATGGCCATATTGAATTTAATAGTTGAGTGCTGTTTTGTAGGAAATAATCTCACTGTTGAATAAGAGTTCCTTATTACTACTCTACTCATCTTCCCTTTACGGTTTCCCCCAATCTTATTATTCCACCGGTACTACTTCTTGATTCCTCCTACTTCTTCTGCCCCTTCTTTCCCCTCTCCTTCATCCTCATCCTATTCTCTCTTTTTTTCTTTTTGATTCTGTGCACAGACGGCATTCTCTTGACGTATGTTATTCACAAATATGATAGATTTCTTATAAACTCCATATCCACACCAAAATACCTTCTAGAGTCATTTGACAGTGATACATACAATATATCTTACATTATGCTTAATACTTACTTTATATATCTGCATATTACCAAGATATTATTATTTTTATGTTCGAGCTCTTTTATACTCCAATTTACTATTAAATGTGATATGTATACTGTATGTACATGTAATGTGTACAGTTTTTTTTATCATGATCCTTTTTTTTTTCCAATAAGTACTGTTCTCTTTAATAATAATGTTCTAAATCTTGAAATAACCATTTTGACCATTAAATATATGCATGTTAAATAAAGTGTTTGAACTGTATGTATGTGTATTCTTTAAAGATAAAGACCAGTTATGGTCATGCGATTGCATTGTGAAAGAAACATTGTGGAATCGATCAGAAAGGGTTGATCATCTAGCATAAGTATTGGTGTGTACTGCAAGGTTCTGGAATCATCAAAACAATATGAAATTTGGCCCAGTCTTCGTAAAGTGACAAGCACTGTACACAGAAAGATGTATATGGGACTACGCACACGTGTATAACACGTGTGTTTATCTCTCACACACCAATAGATAAACTAATTTACCAAATATATCAATTAGTAGGCGGTTTCCCGGCAAAATTGTTATCATGTACCGTGTGTCTCAAAAAAAACGTAACACTTTTGAAATGGTTGCCAAATTGAGCATATATAATTTTATGAAAAAATGTTGATATGTATGGAAAGCTAAAGGACCAACCTTTCATATGATATGAAAAAATTGAAAAAAAAATCATGCTTCGATGAACAGTGTTCACTTAAGTTAGAGGTATGAAAATGGGCCTGCGCAGGATTTTTCCTTCCAATTTTGGACAGGTAAGTTACTTTTAGCATACAAAATAAGTTTGATATGAGATATTCATGATCGATGGATTAAGAGTTAAAAGGATGTTTTGAATACCAGTCCTTTCTCTCTGTCATTTATCAATCCCCAAACACCACCCCTGCCACACACACACACACACACACACACCAACTTCCACTCCCATCTTATTGTATCATTGATCTGGTAGATGTGAACAGGATGAAGGAAGAATGGGAAAATGTTAAATTGAAATACCGTATTCAAAATCATAATTGACATTATGCAACCCACTCTCCTTCCCCCCACAACCTTTTCCCATCCCATCACCTACCCCTTGCCTTTTCTTTATCAGTTTTCTTCCGTAAGTTTGGTGGATCATCAATCACATTTTATTCAGGTTTTATGAATGACCCAAACATGTAATAGCTAAGTACATCATTCATTATGCATTGAAAATACCAGAATTCGAGGTATTCAAAATATCCTTTTGATTCAAAATATCCTTTTGATCCATCGATCATGAATATCTCATATCGACCTTATTTTGTAAGTTACAAGTAATTTACCTGTCCAAAATTGGAAGGAAAAATCCTGCGCAGGCCCATTTTCATACCTCTAACTTAAGTGAACACTGTCCATCGAAGCATGATTTTTTTTTAATTTTTTCATATCATATGAAAGGTTGGTCCTTTAGCTTTCCATACATATAGACATTTTTTCATAAAATTATATATGCTCAATTTGGCAACCATTTCAAAAGTGTTACGTTTTTTTTGAGACACACGGTATTAGTCAAAACATACTCTTTTACATGATTGGTAATAAGAGCTTCCATTTCATTTTTTGAAATTGGGGCGTTTCCAATACTGGTCTTTACCTTTAACATAAGAGACTGATACTTGTACTCTCTTTTGAGAGCCAGAAGGGCATACAAGTTAATAACCTTCTTTTGTTGTAAATGATTTTTGGCTTGCACCCAGTAAATGATATACTCCTCGATCTTGTACTTGATAACAAGTCAGTAAAAAGTAAGTACTGGTTGCAAGCTAAAAAAATGATTGAAAGTTTTCCCAGAAGAATAACATTTAATAGCCTTCTGTCTGTCAGTAGATGACATCAAGTATTGTATTTGATCATTCTTTGTTGCTAACAACATTTAAAGAGTGGTATTGTGTATTTCACACATTGACAAATGTTTTTAAACAAAGCAGCATAGATGTACAGTATGTAGATTCACATAAAGGTTGAACAAAAATACATGTATTATGATTATAA
Organism: Strongylocentrotus droebachiensis; assembly: GCA_035222895.1. Classification (NCBI taxonomy): domain Eukaryota; kingdom Metazoa; phylum Echinodermata; class Echinoidea; order Camarodonta; family Strongylocentrotidae; genus Strongylocentrotus; species Strongylocentrotus droebachiensis. Next base: position 45,806 of record JAVYIG010013197.1, read on the forward strand.
GAGAGAGTGAGAGAAGCGATCAGAGGAGGATAGTAAGAGAGAGAGAGAGAAAAAAGAGAAAGTGAAAGACAGAGTATGAGAATGCAAAATAGGAGATATACAGTGTGTCCCAGAAAAAACGTAACCGAGAATTATCGATGTTTTATCATAACTTATTCACAATCATAATAATAAATGACACACTTGTCAAGCTTAGATCCTCTTCTTTTATTTGATGCAACTCATATGATTCATATTTCACGCATGAGTGATTAAAAGCAATTTGAAGAGACGAAACCAAAAGTTATTTGGTTGACAGTATCTGAATTTCAAAGAGAAAATCAAATTTCGAAAAAGTTCAGTTTCTGCCCTTTCATACGACACCTCAATCAGAAAAAAATGGGCAAGGAATAACAAAGTTCTGTTTGTTCAAAGTAGTGCTTGCATTTCCATTTCCACAAAAGACTTTACTTCGTTTCGTTGACAATCAGCCATGCATGAAGTCTTTCGTTTATGGCTGATCGTCAATGTGATTTTCTCTTTGAAATTCAGATACCGTCCGCCAAATGACTTTTTGGTTCAATTTTTGTTTTCTCTTCAATTTTTTTTAATCACTCATGCGTGAAATATGAATAAATGAGTTAAATCACATGAAAGAGGAGGAGCTAAGCTTTACAAATATATGTAATTTATTAATTTTAATTGAGATTAAGTTATGATAAAACATCGATAATTCTCGGGGTTTTTTTTCTTCTGGGACGCACTGTATAGAGTAGATTAGAAACGGATTACAGACACTGGTAGATTGCTTCAAAATAACTGGTAGTAAAATTCTTTTCATACTGTAGAGTTCGGTCTATTCTTAGAAAAGCTATTCTGAAGTAATTCCAAAGCAGTTAATCAATCAGTAAACACGAAAATCATTCAAATAAGGGGGAATGAAGAGAAAGGGAAAGATGAGAGCTAAAAGGGAACAAAAAAGAGGAAGAAGAAAAAAATGTTTGAAAAGAAGGGGAGAACAGTTGTGATTAATCCCGCCAACAACGTGTGGATCGGGGGGGGGGGGCGAAAGGCCGGCCCTTGCCCCTCAACAAACCTAAAACAAAGAGAAGGAAGGGAAGGGGAAGGAAAAGAGGAGACAAAGTTTTAAAAAAAAAAGAGAGATCAGCTTCGATTTTCCCACCAACAGGCTGTAGATCGGGGGGGGGGGACTGGCGTCCTGATGGGGGTGACAGATGCCCCCCAAATAAAATTCAAACGTGGTTTATTTCTAATTCGATACCGGTGATTTACAAATGTTGCTAAAATGACATAATTATCCGAGATTTTTCCTCTATCTTTAGTAAATTATACTTTTGTATGCGTTTGTTGGAAAATGGCAAATTCCTAAAGAAAGAAAGACTAGTAACCTGCCTTTGTCACAAAATAATGAGGTGTCAAAATGTGCTCATCTATCCGTGATTAAATGCCTAAAACCCCCGAGCTTCCGGAGCTCCGCCCCTTCGACCCCACCAGGGTCCCTAATGCGGGCCCCTGCATGCTTGTCTGAACGTTATAAAATGCCTAAAACCCCTAAGCTTCTAGGGGGCTCTGGCCCAGGACCCCACGCCAATAAGTGACCTGCCAGTGCGACAAATAAGGTATCAAAATATGCTCATCTGACGGTAATTTAATGTATAAAACCTCTGAGCTTCTAGGGGCTCCGCCCCCTGGAACCCACACCAATTTGTGTCCTGCCAGTGTCACAAATGAGGTATCTAAATATTCTCATCTGACCGTAATTTATTGCCAAAATCCCATGAGCTTCCGGGTGGACCCCACACCAATTTGTGTCCTGCCAGTGTCACAAATAAGGTATCAAAATATGCTCATCTGACCGTAATTTATTGCCCAAACCCCCTGAGCTTCCGGGGGCTCCGCCCCCCTGGACCCAACGCCAATTAATGACCTGCCAGTGTCACAAATAAGGTATCATTATGCTCATCTGACGGTAATTTATTGCCCAAAATCCCAGAGCTTCTGGGGGCTCAGCCCCCTGGACCCCACGCTAATTCGTGACATGCCAGTGTCACAAGTAAGGTATCAATATATGCTCATCTGACGGTAACTTAATGTATAAAACCCCAGAGCTTCCGGGGGCTCCACCCCCTGGACCACACACCAATTTGTTTCCTGCCAGTGTAACAAATAAGGTATCAAAATATGCTCATCTGACCATAATTGTATTGCCCAAAACCCCTGAGCTTCCGGGAGCTCCGCCCCCTGGACCCCACGCTAATTCGTGACATGCCAGTGTCACAAGTAAGGTATCAATATATGCTCATCTGACGGTAACTTAATGTATAAAAGCCCAGAGCTTCCGGGGTTCCGCCCCCTGGACCACACACCAATTTGTTTCCTGCCAGTGTAACAAATAAGGTATCAAAATATGCTCATCTGACCATTATTTTATTGCCCAAAACCCCTGAGCTTCCGGGGGCTCCGCCCCCTGGACCCCACGCAGCCACGCTAATTCGTGACATGCCGCCCCCCTGGACCCAACGCCAATTAATGACCTGCCAGTGTCACAAATAAGGTATCATTATGCTCATCTGACGGTAATTTATTGCCCAAAATCCCAGAGCTTCTGGGGGCTCAGCCCCCTGGACCCCACGCTAATTCGTGACATGCCAGTGTCACAAGTAAGGTATCAATATATGCTCATCTGACGGTAATGTATAAAACCCCAGAGCTTCCGGGGGCTCCACCCCCTGGACCACACACCAATTTGTTTCCTGCCAGTGTAACAAATAAGGTATCAAAATATGCTCATCTGACCATAATTTTATTGCCCAAAACATGCCAGTGTCACAAGTAAAGTATCAAAATATGCTCATCTGACGTTCATTTAATATATAAAACCCATGAGCTTCTGGGGGCTCCGCCTCCTAGACCCCACACAAATTTGGACCTGCCAGTGTCAC
>JAVYIG010013198.1:0-48747 GCA_035222895.1 Strongylocentrotus droebachiensis
CTGATAGATCTAGATAATACTAATAGTATTAACTCTCACATGTTATTGAATAATAATTTGCGAGTGTGTGTTTTGCGTGATTGCTAAAGCATGTGTGTGCTACTATGCTTATCAACTAGGAAACCTACGTCCTTAAGCTAAGGTAACTTCACCTAAAAGTAGCCTGCTCGGCGGCCGGGCGGCGAGTTTTGAGCCAATTTCGCCCAGGCACCGAGCGGCGTTCGGTTGGGCACGGCTTGTTTTTAGGGCATCGCTCGGTCGCTGCTATAGTTGTAGCGCGGAGATAACATTAGGGCGGCGCCTGCTCACTTTCTATCGCCGCCCAAAGTATGCTCGGTGCCCGGGCGGTCACCGTCCGGGTACCAACCTAATCGAGCGTTCGCCGTCGAGTGATTTAGGTCAAAAATCGAAGCCGCTAGGTCAAAGGCTGCTGCGCGTTCGCCGCCCGGTCGCCGCTGGGAGATCAGTCGGTCATTGGGCGGCGAGTTCAAAATCGGTCAGCAACCTTTGACCTAGTGGATTTGATTTTTGACCTAAATCGCTCGACGGCGAACGCTCGACTAGGTCGGTGTCCGGGCGGCCAAAGCCCGGGCATCGAGCGTATTTTTGGCGCCCCGCCGATCACCGGCCGGCTGCCGGGCAATTTCCTTAAAATTAGCCGGTGGCCGGTGGCAGACCGCTCGGGTATCGATGGGTCATCGGTCGGTCACTGCCGGGACGCCGCCCGGAGAAGCTCTCCGATTTCGCCCAGTTTTTACCTCAAATGGACCGACGAGCGACGGGAAATCGACAGGGCACCGCCCAGGCATCGCTGGGGCTCTACAGCCTGCTCAACTTCTCCCCCCCCCCCCCAAAAAAAAAAAAAAAATCGTTGGGCGATGCCTAAATTCCAGCGGCGACCGAGCAGGCTACTAATCGGTCAGTCGCTGCTCTGGTTTGTGACCAGAGCTGAAATTCCAGCGTCGTCCGAGCAGGCTACTAATCGGTCGGTCGCTGCTCTGATTTGTCACAAATCAGAGCGGCGACCGACCGATTAGTAACCTGCTCGGTCCACCCGCTGGAATTTAGGCATCGCCCAGCAATTTTTGGAGAAGTCGAGCAGGCTGTAGAGTCCCAGCGATGCCTGGGCGGTGCCCTATCGATTTCCCGTCGGTCGCCGGTCGATTTTAGGTCAAAACTTTGCGAAATCGCGGAGCTTCTCCGCGCGGTGTCCCGGCAGTGACCGACCGGTGACCCACCGATTCTCGAGCAGTCTCCCACCGGTCGCCGGCTGATTTTAAAGATATTGCACGGCGGCCGGCCAGTGATCGGCGGGGCTCGCAAATACGCTCGGTGCCCGGCCATTCGCCGCCCAGCACCGAACTAATCGAGCGTTCGCCGCCGAGCGATTTAGGTCAAAAATCGAAGCCGCTAGGTCAAAGGCTGCCTACCGACTTTCCCCTTTCCTGTCATGTTGAGGCATTCAGGCAGGCAGGTAAGTATTCACCATAGCCAAGGTCGATGCGGATGCTTTTCTCGAGTTGAACAAAGATGTATGGGGCAAACACTCTTTCAAAGGATTGAGCATTTGAACCACAGCTGCACCATCAAGAATTATTGCTCGGGCCACAGGTGCACTATTGTTTTCGAGCCGATTCGATTCCAGGCAGCAGAGTAGAACTGTTTTAACTAGGGGGGGGGGGGGGGCTGCCCGGTTTTCATGGGAGAAGAAATTGTCCATATCTCCATCCCGTGTCTGACACGAGATGTACATCCTCGAAAAGAGCTGTGCCTTCTGTTTTGACATAACCTTGGCCGGCTGCCGACTGAAAAGTGGCAACTTCTTCGTATGAAGTGTTTGTGTGACAGGTGTCGTACACTGCTATAGCCTTTTTGTCACAAACTTTGTGTACTGCTCCTCACCTAGGGTCTTAATCCTTCTTCCCGTTTCAGCCACTTGGGTGTCCATGATATGTCTCTTGTGCTAATGACTAGTAGGTCTTGACTTTGTTCTACAAATGGATTCCCCATACCTTTCAGTACTGTCACAAGTGCCTTAACATCCCTCAGGAATACTCCCCGCACTCCAGGTTTATGGTCATGGTGATGTTGTTTAGTGTAAGCAGAACCGTTATGGCCTGTTCCTCAAACTTTGTAGTGATCCTTTAAATTACTTAGAACCAAATAATACACAAATTTAAAGAACAACTTACCAGTAGTATTGAGCAGCAATGGAAAGGAGCAGTTTTCCTGACTTGGATTGAGGTGTTTGCCGTATACGGCCTAGCTGCCCACTGACCATGCTATGCATAGGGTCAGTTACAAGACAAATAATGGTTTGGTGCTGTAATTAGTGAAAAAACTAACTGAAAGGGATTAAGGTGGGGGACTATGCAGGGGAACCATTCCGAAAGAAATTAAAGAACATAGGGGTGAACAAATAGCAAATAAATGGGAAAACTTTTTGTAAATATTCAAAACTTGCTATTTTTTTGTCAATTTTGACCTTGACCTTGACCTACATGCAAAACCCTGAGTTCTGGCGATTTCAAAAGTGTTACCAAATGAATTGGCATCCTGAAGTTAGTTGGAAATGACACTAAACGTTTTTTCTGGACTATTTGGTTCAAAATTTAAGCGTCTTTGTACAGACCATCCGGACTGGCGGCCATTTTGGATTTGACCTCTTAGGGTCATCAGAGGTCAAATCAAACTGTAGAATGAACTAACTGAAAGGGATTAAGATGGGGGACTATGCAGGGTAACCATTTCTAAAGAAATTTGAGAACATAGGGGAGAACGAATGACAAATAAATGGGAAACTTTGTGTAACCATTCAAAACTTGCTATTTGTTAGTCAATTTTGACCTTGACCTTGACCTACATGCAAAACCCTGAGTTCTGGCGATCTCAAAAGTGTTACCAAATGAATTGGCATTCCCAAGTTACTTGGAAATGACACCTTAAATGTTTTCTGGACTATTTGGTTCAAAAGTTAAGCGTATTAGAATAGGCGGGACTGCAGGCAACCATTTTGGATTTGACCTCTCAGGGTCATCAGAGGTCAAATCTGACTTCCCTCCACATCTGAAAATGAATCTCATGGTCTGCAGGGAAACCACTCTTAAAGAAATTTGAGAACATAGAGGCGAACAAATGACAAATAAATGGGATTTGTTTTGTTGTAAACATTGAAAACTTGCTATTTTTAGTCAATTTTTACCTTGACCTTGACCTTAATGCAAAACCCTGAAATCTGGCGATCTCAAAAGTATTACCAAATGAATTGGCATCCCCAATTTAGTTGGAAACGACACCTAAAATGTTTTTCTGGACTATTTGGTTCAAAAGTTAAGCGTGTTTGTACATTAGACCATGCAGACTGGCGGCCATTTTGAATTTGACCTCTCAGGGTCATCAGAGGTCAAATCTGACTTCCCTCCACATCTGAAAATGAATCTTATGGTCTAAACTAACTATGCTAGAAGTTTCATGCTTTTCTCAAAAAGTGCACAATTCTCGTTATATTGGGAGCTTATCCGCTGTACTAATATGAAGTTATTATTGTTTGTATATTTTGCATTACACCTTACATTTATATGTTCTTTGATATTCAGTTATTAAACTTCGAAAAATACAGAAATAAAATAGAATAAAAAATGGCTTGTGAACCAGATTCATGGCTTCAGCCCAAACCTGGTACAAGAGGATTTTAACAATAGTTTTTTGAAAAGCCTGTCGCTCAGTCATCTGTGGTAGCACAGTTATAAATGTGGTATCATTAGGCAGGAATTTAGTCATTAGGTCAGATAATTTATAACTTGTCAAATAGAAGCTACCAAAGTGGGGTACCTTTTTGTATACGCACTGCATACAAACACTGTCGCTCATAACGTTGGAATATTTTTTTTACCCCAATTTATGGAATTATTTTGACCATGATTTAATTCTAATAGATCTAGATAATAGTATACATTCTCAAATTGTATTGAATGATAATGTGCCGGTGTTTTTTTTTTTTGCGTGACTGCTAAAGCATGTGTATGCTAATATGCTTAACAACCAGGGGATCTACGCCCTTAAGTCATAAATGACAGTAATGGGGCCTCACAGTTACGAGGCCATTGCTTTGCCACTGAACCATGACTGTACGCAGCGGGGGCTAGGGTAGGGGGCAGTTCCCACAAATAAAAAAACACAAAGAAAATGCAATACATTTTCAATAATTCATCGCATTTTACCCCGGTCCCCAACATAAAAAATCCTTTGTACGGCCATGCATTATGGCTCAAGGCATGGGCACACAGAAGATTTTTTTATGTTCGGGACCGGGGGAAAATGCATTATTGATATTAAACGGGGCAAATAAGGTGTAGTCAAGTTACAACCTGTCAGCCAAGATTAAACTTTTGGAATGTGCGATTTTTTGTAGAGGGGTTGTCTTTTATCGACTTCTGTTTACTGATAATAATTATAACATTTGGGAATGGGCCTATGAGTATGATTAATATATTGTTATGTTTGTGTATATAGGCTCATGTAATACCAGGTTCGTGTTTGAATTAATGTTACGCACTGATAAAAGACAACATACAAGTTATTATACATTTAAAGCACTTGTTTTAATTAACCCTATAACCGGGTATGTATATATTCTATGCTGTAATTATAATAAGCATGGTTCACACATCAATATTAATGAATAAATTATTAACAATTATAACTTAAGTCCCACTACGTTAATGGTACACTCTAGAGTTAAAAACCGGTCGATGACAGTAAAATAAATATCAGTGACGTTACCCTGCTGGAAAGAACACACTCATTCACACTCATTCACAGTGTGAATCACACTGTGTTTCACAGTGTGCTCCACAATGTTAAATTGGGCCGTTTTCACACTGTGGTTCACAGTGTGGATAACCGGAAAAGGAAAGAACACACTCGTTCACAGTGTGAATCACACTGTTAAATTGGGCCGTTTTCACACTGTGGTTCACAGTGTGGATAACCGGAAAAGGAAAGAATACACTCATTCACACTCATTCACAGTATGAATCACACTGTGTTCACAGTGTGAACTGTGATTTCACACTGTGATTCATACTGTGATTTCACACTGTGATTCATACTGTGATTCACACTGTGAATGAGTGTGAATGAGTGTTCTTTCCAGCAGGGTAGATAGCGTTTGACGGACTCAGACGGAGTATCGTCGATTCGGAAAAGTTGTCTAGGGTCTCCACACTCCGAAATGTGGCTATAACAAGGGAAGTAAGAAGTGTATACCGGGCATATGATAAAATATATAACAAATGAACCACAAAGCGACTGAACTGGACAGAGCATAACCTTCATGACACAGTCGCCCTCAGTAGCAAGCTTACTACTGACTTGGCCAGATCGAGCAATGTCATAATTTCCATAATGTTTGCAAAGACAAAGAATATAAAACACATCTCCAAACATAAACTTTGTCCACAACATTATTTTACAGACGTGGTTAAAATATGCATTGTACAAATGCATCATATCATAGTTTAAAAAAACATATCATTGTTTAAAAAAACAAACATGGAAAACACTGCTAAAATTGATCTATTTCTGATTTTAAAAAAAAAAATACAAAAAAAAAAAAACCGGCGTCCATCTTGAAAAATAGCACGACTGTCAGGAAAAATGTAACGGGCGGCAATTTTGAGCAGCCATTTTGAAAAAAAGAAAGAAGAAGAAAAAAAAGGGCCTCCTCCTTCCTATTTTTCAAAAAGGCAGGACGCTAATCATGTTTTTTTAAATATTTGGCCTTATGTAATACCTGATAGTGAAGTTTCATGGGGTAACACTCATTATAGCTGGGATTTATGCAATATGAAAGCCTTTACGGTGAGCATTTTATCATGAAAATATGCATAACATGGAGGGGGAGGGGTGATTTATTGGTCAAATATTGGTGGTGGGGGGGGGGGATATCCCCCACCCCCGGGATCTCCGCCTATGTGTATAGATCCAGGCATGCATAATTCCACAATTTTGTGACTGTTGGGGATTTCGTTAAATTATATCAAATTGAAAATAAATTGACCCAGTTTTACTGAAAGTCACGTGCACTGCACACATAAGGCCCAATAAAAAAACAGAAACATGATTAGCGTCCTGCCTTTTTGAAAAATAGGAAGGATGAGGCCCTTCTTTCTCTTTTTTTCCCTTTCAAAATGGGCGCTCGGTAGATTTTTCCTGACTGTCGGGCTATTTTCTTTTAATTAAAAAAAAAAAAAAAATGAGAAATAGATCCATTTTTAGCAGTTTTGTTCATGTTTTTTTTCTTAAAAAAGAAAAAAAGGAAAAAAAAAGCCCCCCAAAAAGGAAGCGGGCGGGGACGCTAAACATGTATATATATTTTCAATGGCCTAAGCCTGCTCTTTTCAAATGGGACTTTCGTGAGCAAAGAGAGGGATTTAAAAAAAAATCACGGTTCAATGAAAACGACTTTGATTCCCCAAGGATACTCGAATTCATTGACTTCTTGAATGCTGTACGATCGATTGTCTCCCTGATCGTAGTTCCTCATGATACCAATGCCCTTCGTATTGGTCTCGTGGGTCAAATAGAGGGCGCCGTTGAAGTAGCTTACGGTCCTTGCTTGCTGGTATGGATTCTGAATGGTCAACTCTTGAGCAGCAGATACGTCGAGAGGTGTGCTCACATCCTTGTAGAATAATGAAAAATAAGGGGTTCCGGAGGTTACGGAGTAATTGTTTAAGAAGATGACACGACGTACATTCCCTGTCAACGAAAAAATGTGGACAAAATAATCATATTAATAACATTATATTTATAAAGCGCCTTTGTTTGCATGAGATATAAAGCGCATAAACCAGACTAAATACACACAAACAAACACATTAAGAGCACATTACCATACGAAGCTACATTAATTGCAATAAAGAGTAATATGCCTATAACATAATAATGTAAGATGGTCCGGCAAACGAAGAAGGGATTCGGAACCGAATATAAAGGCTTAAGCCTGCATTCAGAAGCATTCATATTCAGAAGTAGACATTTAATAATACAATGTATAAACCATCTAGGCTGCCTAGCCCTGATATTCTGAAAAGTATATAATCAAACATTACATTTCTAAGCACTTTCCAGAAAATACATATATATTTTTAAGGGAAAAACTTAAATAAACATGATAACGTGGGACAGAAAATATTTTTTTCTTCAAATAAGTTCAAAGTGCAATACATGGAATAAACAACTTTTAAAGAAAAAGTTAATGAAAGAACATAATATCACGAGCTAGAAAATATATATAGAAGGAACATGACTAGTAACAAAGAACAAATTATAAAGCAAGGAAACATTACATGCATTATACACATTTTAAGTATATTACTTGCTAATAATTTTGGTATTTAGTAATAACTCCATGGTAGGACGTGTAAACAGGAACAACAACACTTATTTTTTGAAACTCTACAAGATAATAGGTTTTACTTTTGATACATAATATCATTAAGGCGATACTGAACTCAAAAACTTTCTATCCTAGCGTGCTGTGTAGTGTCCCTTTATACTAGTACTGTTTATTGCACAGTGCTCTCTCATGTTCAACTTGCCAAGAGTGCGTAACCAATATCTGGGGGCGTTTTATCAACATTAATTTTGTCCGCCGACAACCGTCAGCGCTGACAAGATTTGACCAACCAGAGGCCTGGAAAATAGTCGGTGAAAATGATATTAATCCAAAACCACCGACTAATTGTTTCATGAAACGCCCCCCTGATATCCACTTTGCAGACAGAGATATATATCATGTCAGAATAAACAGCGTAGCTATAGGGAAGCGTCGAGTTACGGTGTCATACTGCTACAGCTGACCTGAGATGGCGCTGAAGGGGATTTGGCGGTTCGTGCTAGTACAGTATGGCTTTACGGCCATTTTCAAAAGACCCATTTCTTGAATACTCACTTGTGCAGTCAATAGTTAATCCGGTGAGAGCTATCAAATTCGTACGTTGAAATATGATTTCAGTATCACCGATTCCAGACATCAATTTGCGAGCGACGTTATCATTCATGGTCCAGTAAATATATCTAAAACATTATGAATAAAGTGGAGTATTGGTCATGTTAATGCATTGTTAAACAAAATAAAAATAGGAAAGATTGATTATGCACTGCATACAAATCGTAGAATAGCACCGGAAGGTTTAGGTAATTATAAAAATGAAACGTTATTGACTCTAGTCTTTACTGAAAGTCACGTGCTCTCCTAAAAAACACCTAAATAAGGATATGGGACTACGCAAACATGTTTCAGGGAACTGTGCAGCTATTTCCTGCTCTATTTTGAATATGAGAGCATTATTTACACTCGCCACACTCAACCCAGGTGAGGTAAATGGGTTGAATTTTGAAGAGCAACCCTTTTCAGGGAACTTTGTTTATAATGATAGACCGATAGTTCTATTGTTCCAAATATAAAAAGAACGGGAAAGCTCACAAATCATTTTCGATGTTACAAGAGCTCAGCATTATTTTTCTCTTTGTCCACAACACATCTAATTCTAACGAACATTGAGAAGGCTAAGCTAGGGATAGTTGAGTTTTCTTACAGAGGGTGCTACACAATTTATTTTTTGGTGAGATAATGAAAAATTGAGTGTCAAATTTGAAAGAACATACAATTAAATGACATAAATCGTCTTTGTTTGAAAAAGAATCGGTTGAGAGACGGCTGAAATATCCATAAATATAACGATTTCTAATATTTGAACCAGCCGTTGAAAAAACGAAATAGCGCCTTTTACATTATATTCCAGCCAATGCCGTACCGGCTTTTTGTTGGCTTTTTTTGTGTTGGTTATTAATACGCACAACCAGCTCGCCCGTGTATTGTTATTATTAATCAACTCATTATTTAACGGTCACCGTATTTTGTTTAAAGTGGATGATCGTATTGGCTAAATTTCACACATTTGGGGGTCTAAAATTACCTTCATAGCAATTTAATAGAAATGTCATAAGAATAGGAGCAATATCCACGCACTTTGAATGCATTTGCGATCTGAAACAAGAACTCAACTAACCCTTTACATAAAGATCAACATGAAAGATGTGACCGCTCCCCCCAAAGACAACAACAACCAATAAATAATAAATAAATAAATAAAATAAGGGACGGATCGCCAATCAATGAATAAACAAATAGGGAGCAATAACGAGTAAGTAACTTTTTTATTTTACCATGCAGGTCCCCGTCTTATAAAGAGTTGAGTTTGATCCAAATCAACCACAAGTCTTCAAATCAATAACAAGTTTGCAATCTCCTATCTCTTGCATACATAGTTGTGAATAAAGATAAAATTGAGTTCTGGTCAAGCGATTGCATTGTGAAAGAAAAGGTTTGGAATGGATCTGAAAAAGTTGATCTTGTAGCATGTAAGTATTGGTGTGTACTGCAAGGTTCTGGAGTCATCAAAATTATAATAATTTTGTTCCCAGTCTTGGTAAAGTAACAAGCACTGTACACAGAAAGATGTATATGGGACTATACACTTACCTTGATTTCCTCATTATTCTATGGTCATTACTCAACCAGTATACATTTTTTTCTACCAATTTTTTTTCGGCAAAAGACGTTTATTTGTAATCTTGAACATTCAGTGTAAGTTTCGTTTGATTCTGTGAGAATTCCTTTTTTTTTAAAACCAGAACTCAAGTTCATCTATGGACAGTTGAGTTCCTGTTTAGGACCGCAAATGCCTTCAAAGTGCATTGTTATTGCTCTTATTCTTATTTATGACATTTCTTTTAGGACCTAAAATTGCTATGAAGGTAAGTTTAGACCCCTAAATTTCTGAAATTTAGATTAAATCCGATCATACCAATTCGGCTCCACTTAAAAAAATACAGTGACCGTTAATTTCGATTAATAATAAAGACAACAACAACACTACTACTATTAAATAATACACGGGCCTGGCTGGTTTTGCGTATTATAACCAACACATAAAAGCTAACAAAAAGTCAACATCGGCATTGGCTGAAAGAAAACGTAAAAGGCGCTATCTCGGATATTTCATTCAAACTTGATACTCAGTTTTTTATTATCTCTCACACACACACACACACAAAAAAAAATATATTATGTAGCGCCCTCTATACCAAGACTGAACTATCCCTTTAAAGGTATGGGGTCGTGAATTTGGTTCAAATGAACATATTGGAAGCATATGCGACCCTACAATATTCACTGATCGTTGTCGCGGTCAAAATCGACTCTAAAGTTATGAAATTGTAAATAATAAACAGTTTATGTTGTATAGCTCCCTCTCAAGGTCAAGATATTAATTAAGCTGTAAAACAATGTTTCTTGACTAAAATCGACCGATTAGCTATTCCCGTTCGGAAATTATATACCACAAAACTACATATTCTGAGATTTTCATGGTCGCAGCTACCATTGTACGGCCGTAGGAGCTATTTGAAATTTTTCAAAATTTACCGGGAGCACCGGTAAATCTTTATATTCAACTTTTCTAGAAAGCAGAAGTGTTTTAGGGGCTAAAATTTCTAGTGCTTTTAATACATCCACAGGGGCATCCAAATATATCAAATTGTAAAGAATCACTATCCACCCATTTTTCATAATTTCCCAAAACTACTCTCTATAACACGGGGCCGGCAAAAAGAAGAAAAAAATCGTTCATAATACTTACCCTTGTTCTTCATCTACTGCCAATACTCTTGGATTGTCAATACCTTGCGTGACAAACACAGTTTCAGATCCAGGCATGGGACTCTCCAATGAAATCGGCATGGATGTAATTTTGTCATAATGGTAATACGCGACGAAGAGAACCCGCCCTTTCTCGGCGATCGCAATCCCTTCAGGTCCTACGAATCAGAAGAAACAATGCGAACAAATCTGATAAAAAAAGCTAACTCTTCGTAATTATATACCACACAAGTAACCGCCCTGTGCTGACTTGTATTTATCATGGGATAGATATATCATGGACCTACTACAAATCGACACTGATCGGTACCATAATACATTCCTGCACCTGACTCTGTCAAAAGTATCAACATGACATTCCAAACATGCTTCCAAGCTTTGATCTCATCACGACCGCTGCCAGTCAGCCATAAAAAACCCAAACTGTGCCTTGAAGAATCAACAAAATGCCTGCGAAAAAGAAACTGAATCGCTTTAAATTACGAAAATGCATGTGCAGTTGTGGCGTACATATGAATATTGACGTATATGAAGTTCTCAATAGGAAATTAGAAGTAGTTTACAAGAGATCCCAGTAAATTTGGCTGTAATTCAATGATTTTCATAATAAAAACATGTCCTTTCCATTTCCAAGAAATAGAAGGTAATAGGACAGTAAAGTATAGGTAATTTACAAAGTTTGGCAAGTCCAAATGTATGTCCACCAGTGTCCACTTCTTTAATAATCAATCGAATATCACACAATTTTTTAAAATTTGGGGTTCACTGCTCCTCTAACTGGTCTTAAATCACGGTACTTTTCCTGAAACTACACTCTTGGTCCTGGCCCAGCGAAAAGAATCTGAAGAAATGTAAAAGGTTCTTTCACTTTGAACAAGACAGAGAAAGAAAGCGGACAAAATTATACAGTTCCTCAGGAAGACAAAGGAACATCCCTTCACTGCTATTATGTAAAAAGGTGAATATGCATGTGACACCTGTTCTACACATTTTACATAATGGCAGTGAAGGATGTTCCTTTGTCTACCTGAGGAACTGTATATTTTGTCCGCTTTCTTTGTCAGTCATGTTCATAGTGTTTTGTCCGTGATGATGCGGGATTACATAATCAGCATTGTCGCATCAAATGAATGTCCTCATCAACATACACATTATCAGGTGGTCATGATGTGATCAAAGAAAGACTCTCATAATTAGTCCATCTGTAGTAGGGTCCATGGATATACCAAAGGTTCCAAGATTATTTCAAGGTCAAATTCAAAGAAAATCACAAATATGTCAACTAATGTATCACTAGAAAATGTATAATCTTTTGCCTCACTCTCACTATGAACATGACTGACAATGAGAGCGGACAAAATATACAGTTCCTCAGGTAGACAAAGGAACATCCCTTCACTGCTATTATGTAAACATGTGTAGAACAGGTGTCACATGCATATTCACCTTTTTACATAATAGCTGTGAAGGGATGTTCCTTTGTCTACCTGAGGAACTGTATATTTTGTCCGCTCTCATTGTCAGTCATGTTCATAGTGTCTAAACCCCGCGCATTATTTTATTTTGATGACAAATGCAGCGATACAAAAATAAAGGAATTTGTCGCTTGAAAACAAAATAAGACGCCATTATATATTCAGCTGCACACACCGCGTTATGTTCGGCGGTTCAAGAGGGAATAAATGCCGTCCTCAATATTATTCCAGGGTTTTTTCAATTTGAAAGTCTGGTTTCTTTGATTGTTTGATTAACCCCTATCCTGTGTATTTACAAACCAAAAATTGTAGTTATCAGAATCGGTTTCATAATCATAATACCCTTTGAATGGTTTGAAATGCCATCACATTTATATACACTAAACTCATTATAATTTGACAAATAATAACTTTGCAATTATGTTCATTCTTTATGGGATGTCGTCTGCTTGGGCAGTATTGTTCCATATTGTGACGTCATTAAAACATCGTTATTTTCCTGGCGAATCTATCGTAAATCCCAGCTGCTATGGAGGTGGTTGTATTTGTATTTTTATAAATCACCCGATATGTAGTTGACTTAAAACTTGTACGATGGCCATCTATTAGCTTACCAGTTTCTAGTGATACACTAGTTGACATAATTGTGATTTTCTTTGAACTTGCACTTTAAGTGAGGTATATAATAATAGTGTGTACACTTACCTATGGCGTTAGCTAAAGTGACATTCTCTCTATTTGACCCGTCCACATTTGCTCGATAAATTCGCTTGTCACTCCAGTCACCCCAATAAAGCTTCTTCATAACAGAGTCATACTCTAAATATGATGGGGTCGTAGCGGGGATGGATGTGAACACCAACTCATCGCGTAGGTCGGCGACGAAGATCTTGTGCAAAAAATGGTCTGTCACGAATATCTTGGGCAACCTCTCTGATAAAATTACTAATACAAAAATAAAAATAAATAATGACTTTAATAACAATATTAATAATAATAATCATGATAATAATAGTAATAACTAAAATTAATAATTTATACAATAATATTGATAATGACCACTTACACAGCGCTGATACTCATCATGCTGGGACGCTCATGGTGGATAGACAATTTTTACTCTATTGTATATAGCCGAGCCTCCAAAGTAACTAGCGCTCAAGCATATCAAAGGGTGGGGGGGGGGGGGGGGGGGTTCGAGCGGATTAGCATTTAGAGTCGCTTGAATTTGAGTTCGTTTATTTATACCTGGTTAAAAGCCTGCCATCAGCTGAGAGCTCGTTTTCAGCAAGACTGTGATACAACAATATCCATTACATAATTTATAAGTATAAGCATTATTGGGGGGGGGGGGGGGGGGGGGTGAAGGGTAATAAATTGAACATTTCGGCAATAACAAAAGTACAGACAATACAATCAAAACATCAGAGTAATTGATAGTGAGAATGACACTTACAACTTTTATTATAACAAAACAACTAAAAACCTTACATTTAATACAACAAATAAATATAAAGGGTAATTTTGATAAAATAACGGACAATAATAAAGGTAAACACAGAGAGAACAAGGTGGAACCTCACCTTCATCGCAATGTTTCCCTTGAAATCCCGTCGAGCAATGACAGTAATAATCTTGCATCGTCTCCTCACACCAGCCGTTTTCACAGGGATTGCTATAACAGTCTGTGCGGAAGACAGGACACACCAGACAAGAGAAAGGGAACTTAAATTGGGTTCTCATAATTATAAAGTATTCATTTTCAGGCAAAATATTAGATAAATGTGCATCATTCACAGATTTTAAGGGCAAACGTAGGATTTAAAACTGTTTTAACACTTGCTCCTGCGACGAATTAAATGCTCCGTGTCCATACACTAACCAGATTCTTTTCAACCTTTTAACCAACAGTTTACATAACCCTGACCCTTTACCAGATATACAGGAGTTTTTTACAGCTTTTTTTTTCTAGGGTCAAATACTTTGGAGGCCCAACGTCAAATGGATGTCGACACTTTCTTTTTTGTTTGTTTCGCTCCGAAATGTAGCTTATGCTAAGTTCACACCGACGCCGAATTGATGGCGCATTAAATCGGCGAGCAAAGCGGCGGCAAAGCGTAACAAAGCTTAATTAAAGCGTAAAGACCGTAATAGAGCGTGAGAAAGCTTTGAGCAATTCGGGACATTCGGCAAGAGCGCCAATTTTTTTTTAAACTGTTTAAAAATTTGAGGCGATCTGTCACGAATTGCGTAAAGCGGGGAGAGCGTATTAAAGCTTATCAAAGCGTCACAAAGCTTATCAAAGTTTTGCTCAAAGCGTAGGAAAGCTTAACAGAGTTTAAATTTTTGGCGCTCTTGCCGAATGTCCCGAATTGCTCAAAGCTTTCTCACGCTCTATTACGGTCTTTACGCTTTAATTAAGCTTTGTTACGCTTTGCCGCCGCTTTGCTCGCCGATTTAATTCGCCATCAATTCGGCGTCGGTGTGAACTTAGCATAAGATATCTGAGGAGATCGTGAGATAATGACGCCGAATTGATCGCCGATTTAAAGCGCGACATTCGGCGTCGGTGTGAACTAAGCATTACTAAACTTGGATAATTATATAATCCCAACACAATTTTCTTGTTCTCATTTTTGCCTTTCTACGATATTTCATTATGTTTCCAAAAAGGAATGTTTGAACTTTTCAGTAAATGAATATCTTGCATTCCTTTATGTGCACTTTTATAGATTTTAGTGTTGATCACTAGGTTTGAGATGGGATTATATCTCCACTCGTAGCAGGGTAAAGCCACGGCACACTATACGATGTCATTTGGTAAGGCTTTAATCTACATATTCCACTCCATACCCAGGAGAGATATGGGGACCTGGTAGGAAGACGAAAGCTGTTGTGTTTAATATAATAGTAAGTGCCATATGCCCTCAGGGTGACCGTATGGTAGAAATACTTTACAGGGAGTGGAGATGGTGCACATTGTGCGTGAATTCATTCGATGACCAGGCGGGGTAATAATATGTGTAAGGCGCTTAAAGACGAAATTGATTTTGCCTCACGCACCCGAAGCATTCGAAGGAAGTATCCTCCCGCCTTTTCCCCACACACACATGTAACAAATGTTTTAAAAACTAAATCGAAAAAATAACAACAAACAAAAACAAAGCACAAAAAACATTGCAACAATAACAAAAAAACACGGGAGAATTCAAGAATAGGGACCGCAAGGTTGTTAAATTGAGCGGCAAAACAATGATGAAAATAGAAGAATTATTTACCAGGGAATCTGCACACCCTCTGTTTAGTCCCACTACCGGGTAGATCCTTTCCATCGAAGAAAGCCGCCTCTACGGGTGACGGGGCGAGCTTGGGGATGGTCTGCACCATGCTTCCGTTGGGAAGCATTATCTCATCACACTTGTTCAGCATGGGTAAGGTGTAGTTCAGGTTTAACCCATCGTTACTGGCCGCCTCGCTTGCATCCATGGAGATGAGAAACGCTGTGAGTTATTACAAGGAGAAACCACAGTGTATGACATTCATGTTTATTCATTTACAAATATAATTGGGCCTATACATGTATATATTTATGTTTATACGTAGATCTATATCTACAGAGTGAGTCAGAAAAAATGTCCCACTTTTTAAAAGTTGTTTTGTTTGAAGTATGAATATTTATTCATGGGTTTCATGATATGTCTTGATAAAGTTATCCTCCCAGTACATTTAGGTACCATTTTCATTTGAATCTGTACATGCATGACTGAACATCAGACAATCTTTACAAGACTGCCAGATCTCACTTGCGCCAAGTTACTGGGTGAGGAATAAAACAGTGCATTGAACAAAGGCAGTCAGACAGACAGACACACACAAACACACACACACACACACACGCATTCTCACATCAGGGCCTTTGTGGGGCACCTGATTGTGGGGTATTTCTGTGCGTTCCAGATATACCTTGTGGTCCCCTACTAGTGGGGTATGTACAACCTGGCGATAACAACCCGGCGGTGTGCTTACGATGTTACCTTAAAAAAGTGTGCAAGTTTTAGCACACGCTCACAAAATGTCATTTATGGGGTACCACTTCTAATGCCCCGCAGGGCATAGGACACCGAATATACAGTCATTTGAAAGACTTTACTCTGTGGGGTCCTGAAAAAATACCCCACAAAGTAAAAATGCCTCACAAGGGGTATGTGAAGCGCACATAAAACCCCACAAGAATGCTGAGGTGAGAGCGCACACACACACACTTTTTTTTTTTTTATATTTAAATTTTGTTTTATTCCTCCAATAGTGTAATACAAACATACAATAAAATAAAATCGTTTTCAATATTGATTGCTTATACATAAACCAAAACATAATTAAACAACAACTCATATGCAGTATATATAGCTGAGCTAAAATTAAAAGTAAACTTAAAGTACATAAACATAAGTTATAAGTCAAATGTACAGATTATTCACATATAATAACCAAATAACAAAATTAAAAGAAATTAAAACTGAAGGTTATTTTACTGGTTCTCCCAGATCCCCCTCCCTCACACAAACACACACACCACATTCCTACACACAATCATACAAAACACACACCCCCAAAAAACATCTTATCACACACCACAACATTTGCAGTCTTATATACTTTTTTTTTTTTATTTAACAATTTTGTTTTATTTCTCCAGATGTGTAATACAAACCATGACATACAATTGAATAAAATAAACGTGTTCAATATTGATGCTTTTACATAAACATAATTAAACACAAACTTATTTGAAGTATAATATAACTTAGCAACAAAGTAACCGTATAAGTACCTAAACATAATATGTCAATTGTAAATGTTATTTACTTATATATTACAAAAAAAACAAATCTGGAGATAATTTTACTGAAACAATCCTGCCCCCTCCCTGCCCCCTCCATCACACAGACATACTCACCCTCTATCACACAAACATACTCACCCACCCACCCACCCCCCCCACACACATACACACACAGTACTCACTCAGTGGATGTCTGCCAACATTCTCAACTTAAGAAAAATATACTAAATAAGTTATCCAGGCCGCAAAATCGAGTTACGCTTTTAACAAGCTCACGGTGGAGAAGAAAGCAAATCTTAATTAATCTTAAGCTGCTCCCACTTTAAGAAATGTGATCCTAGCTTTCCCATTTTAATTGCTATTTTCTTTTCCTCATCCCTATACTTAAAAATGTTTTTTTTCATCTTTTCTAAAGTGAGTACTCGCCCCCCCGATCTTGACATAAATGTAACATACTTCACCATGAAAATGATAGTATTACACATTTTTATTCTATATGAACTACCTACCAACCCAACAAATATATCTCGCCATTCTAAATCTTTAATTTCATCTAACTCAAAAAGTTGTATTAAAGCCTGCCATAACCTTTGAACGCTCCCACAAGATAAAAATAAATGTTTGTATGTTTCTGTTTCCTGCTTACAAAACGAACATAAATTATCACCAACAAAACCAAATCTATGAAGATGCTCATTAGTGTATATGGCTCCATGCAATAATTTAAATTGAAATTCACGTTGTTTTCTAATGAGTATAGTAATTCTTGGTCTAACAAATATTTCTTTTAATTCTTTATCTATAAAATCATAATCATTTTGCCCATCCCTTACCTGCAAATCATACGTTCGTTGCAGTGCTTTGATGAAATAATCATAGATTGTTCTTGAACCCACATCCACAAACTGTATTTTTTTACTAGAAATATGGAAATAAGTATTAAAGCTTATCAAATCAACCTCGAGGAATTCTATTAACCCTGAATCATCCTTCCATAACCTGGGTATCGCATCATAAATATCAATAATCATAAGCAAATTATTACCTTTCATACCGAGGTTCATAAAATATTTAACAGGCTTAACATGACCTTTCTCAACCAAATGATTCAGTTGAACAATCCCTCTTTCAAACAAGTATCTATCAAATATACTTTTTCCATTTATACATATATTCTGATTATTAAAAATAATTGGATTAATATAACCCTCCAAATATCTTAAATTACTTGTCTCTTGCCATGCTTGCAACATTTCCATATAGTATGGTGGAATATCTAAAACGAGTTTAATCTTGTTTAAATCATAATCACATACAAAAATAAATCTACCACCCACAAACTGTAAGCAATGATCAAAAAACAATTTCCATCCCAAACTTTTCTCTCCATATAAAAGACGTTTTATCCACATTATGCGCTGTATTTTAACGGACATTTCAAAATTAATCATTCTTAATCCTCCAAAGTCATAATCCTGATACATAATTGCCCGTTTAATTCTATCTTTCCCCCTCCATATGAATTCAAATGAAATTTTTGTAACTTCTTTATATACCCAATGAGGGACAATAACGAGAGATGAAATATAATTTAATTTTGAAAGCGCATAAGTTTTTAGCAAATGTATTTTACCCATAATAGTTAAATCTCTTTGTTTCCACCATACAAGCAATTTTTTTATTTTACTTAGAATTTCTTTATAATTCAAATCATCTTTTAATCTTCGATCTAATGAATAACTAACCCCTAAAATATGTATTTCCTTAACCAAATTTCCAAATAAAGGCCCATCAGGTTTGTTCTCATCCTCACCCATCCACATAAAATGTGTCTTTGTTTTATTCACTTTAAGACCACTAATTTTTTCAAATGATTCAAAAATATATTGCAACCTTCTAACCGAATCAATATCCTTCAAAAATATTGTCATATCATCTGCATATAACACTTGCCTAATTTCAGATTTTCCAAATGTAATCCCTTTAATACCGTTGTCCCTCCTTACTGCATGCGCCAAAATTTCGATGGCAACCAAAAACAAATATGGCGATAATGGGTCCCCTTGCCTTACTCCCCTTTCTATTTCAAAATACCCCGTGGAGTGACCACCGTTCATAACACAACTACTTATCCCCTTATACAATAATTTTACCCAAGAGCAAAATGAATCTCCAAAACCGAACAATTTCAATATTTGAAATAAATATCTATGAGATACAGAGTCGAAAGCTTTCTCAAAATCCACTGCACACAAAAACCCTTTCCCTTGTTCCCCATAATGCATAGAATAAAATAACATGTCATCTATCAATCGTACAGCTTCCCCAATATTTCTATCTTTTATATATCCAACTTGATCATGATGAATTATTTCATTTAAAACCTCTTTCATTCTTTTTGCTAGAACTTTAGATACAATTTTATAATCTACATTCAAAAGCGTGATGGGTCGATAATTTTTTATATGGAGAGTATCTTTCGCTTCCTTCTCAATTAAGGTAATTACCCCTTGTTTTTGAGATGCCGTTAATTCCCCCCTTTCGTATGTTTCATTCAATACTTCTACTAACAAATCACCCAAAGCTGGCCAAAAAGTATAATAAAATTCAACTGTTAACCCATCATTTCCCGGGGTTTTATTCAATTTCATTTCTTTTAAAACTTTCAAGCATTCATCTTTAGTTAATTTACCTTCACAGATATCCCTATTGTCTTCATTTAACTTTGAAATATCATTAAAAAAGAAAGGGTCGTTTTGATTTATATCAGCCCTTAAAGAATATAAATCTTTATAAAATAGTTTAATTTCCTTTAAAATTTCCTCCTTATCTCTAGTAGTTTCCCCATTTTCTTTGTACACCTCCCTAATTACACTTTTCCTTTTATTCGATTTTAACAACTGTTCAAAATATTGCGTATTGTTTTCTCCATCTTCAAACCAAGGTGCTCTTGATCTTATTTTAATGCCCTGTCGAGAAAAATCATACAATTTATTTAGTTTATCCCTTTTCTCCTCAATACAATCAACAATATATTTAGTGGGTCCCACTACCAGTTCGCCTTCTAAATCCTTGATTTGTTTCTCTAACAGTTCTATTTCAACCCTCCTTGCTTTTGCCTTTTTCCGCGAGTATGTTATAATAAATTCTCTAATTTTCATCTTTAAAAAATCCCAAAATACTAATTTATTCAAAATCTGTAATGACCATTCAGCTTTTAATTCCTGTATTTCCTTATTCATCTCAACAAAATCTTTATCCATACATAAACTACTGTTAAATTTCCAATATGATTTCCCAAAAACAAACTTATCAACAAGATCATTAAATTCTAGCCTAACGCCAGAATGATCTGGCGTAATAGATGTCAAAATCTCACACGTACCCACCAATTTTTCAACACTACAAGGTATAAACCAATAATCTAAACGGCTTTGCACCACCGGCCAATTTTGTCGAAAAGTAAATTGCTTTACATTCGGATTTTTTTTCCTCCATATATCTTCTAAATCGTATTTATTTA
Source organism: Strongylocentrotus droebachiensis (assembly GCA_035222895.1). Taxonomy (NCBI): domain Eukaryota; kingdom Metazoa; phylum Echinodermata; class Echinoidea; order Camarodonta; family Strongylocentrotidae; genus Strongylocentrotus; species Strongylocentrotus droebachiensis. The sequence continues at coordinate 20,571 of JAVYIG010013198.1, forward strand.
AAAATTCCTTAATCAAATCAATAACCCGAGATTTCACCGGTGTTTTTGACCCCACATAATCTAATTTTCCATCCAATATACTATTGAAATCACCTCCTAATAAAACTAAATAGTCCCGATCACACTGATCAAAAATACTTTCATCTAACTTCTTCAAAAATTCAATTTGTAAAGTTTCTTTATCTCTCGTTGGAAAATAAACATTAACCAATAGCATTTTAACCCTTTGTATTTCACCTTTAAAAATAATGTATCTCCCCTCTTCATCTACTTTAATTTTTTTGTCTTCAAAATCTAAATGATTAGAAAATAAAATAAGAACCCCTCTACTATGGTTTGACCCATGACTAAAAAACATTGGCCCTCCCCAATCTTGTTTCCACCGCTCTTCTATCTCTACTGTACTATATGTTTCTTGTAAGAAAATTATACTATTCTTTTTAGTTTTGCACCATTCAAAAATATTCACTCTTTTTAACCTATCTCTTATTCCTCTAACATTTAATGTCATGAAAGATAATTTCACTGCCATGTTATTTTATGTGTAATTGTATCCAAAACCTTACATCGATAAACTCCAAAGAAACTTCCACACAATCTATTTCCACCGTGAGCAAATGTATAGAAAAAACTATCTGCAGCCAAACAAACATGCATACTTATCGTCGAATTATATAAAAAATGCAAGCAGAATCCACCCCGTACCACACAACCCAACGCATTCATACACACAAGCATATTCACTACACACACAACACCCCCACACAAAACAACCCAAATCTGCTCTTCGGTGTACGTAAACATCCGAGAGCAAGAGCCTCCCCCTTTCCCTGTCAATTTAACTAGACCAATGGCAGAATAAACCAATGAACATTTCTTCTTGCATAAGTCGATGAGAAATACGTTGTATTGTTATATAACCGTAATCTAATTAAAAAAAAAAAAAAAAAAAAAAAATACAAAGAGCTTTTATCCCTTAACAAATGCCTTGAATTGTATTACGGAACCCGCTCGTCATAACTTAGTTAAATGATTTTCCTAAAATGCATTACAGTGAATTGACCGGCCCGCGTACCTAATCACAATACGCACCTTCTAATTAAAAATAAAAACACGATCCCAATAAACCAAATTCCCCCAAACGACACCAGTTCGGCAACCTAATAAACTGTTCGTGCAAACCGAACCCATCATGCTATCATTTACCAAGTTCTATAATTTGCATAATAAGCCTCACCCATGAATGAATAGGCTCACACACCTGATCGTTTTGTATGCACTCCGTAAACAAAAAAAACTCCTAAAGGGCGTTCCCGACAACTCGAAAGAACACCAAACGTCAGCCCGACATAATGATAGGCAAGCATGCATACCAGATCCCAACACGTTCCTCCCTCTCAAAACATCACACCACCACCTGGCTTTAAAAAAAAATAGTTTTGGCTGGGTGAACATATCGGACCATTAACCAGATACTCGAATTGTTTTCACTTTACAGAAACAGTTTTAAATATGTATCAGTCATTTACTAAGATATGTGAATTTACATAGAATGCGTTATCGAAATAAAGCTCATTGTAATATTTAAAAAAAGCCGTCGTTACCCAGATACTATGGCATTGTATAAAGGCGTTGCAATATACATCGTGAACGAAAGCGGACGTTCAAAAGAGTTTATGGAAAGTACCTTGCAATAAAGCTCATTGTAATACCAAGAGCCGTGTTACCCAGATATTATGTTTTGCATAAATAGGCGTTACCACAAAGTACTTGAATATCGTGAAAGAGAACAAATCCCCAACAGACCAGCAAGGTTTATGGAAAGTACCTTGCAATAAAGCTCATTATAATACCAAGAGCCGTGTTACCCAAATATTACGTTTTGCATATATAGGCGTTACAACAAAGTACTTAAATATTGTGAAAGAGAACAGATCCCCAACAGACCAGCAAGGTTTATGGAAAGTACCTTGCAATAAAGCTCATTGTAATACCAAGAGCCGTGTTACCCAGATATTATGTTTTGCATAAATAGGCGTTACAACAAAGTACTTAAAAATCGTGAAAGAGAACAGATCCCCAACAGACCAACAATACATTTACCCCTCTATCTGAATTTACATAGATTTGCGTTATAAAATAATGAAATAGTCAATATACTGTTTAAGCATGTTTTGAGGGAAATGTTTCTTCTCACTTCACGCATGCATGCTTAGGGTTGTAATACAAATCCTGCTACAATTCTTTTTGTTTTCTTTCCTTTAAATACCAAGTTATATAATTTGCATATCATGCGTCACAAAATGATAAACAAATGATGAAACACTACTGCCAATTCGAAATAGCACCAGGGAATGTATCCGGACCGGTCCCCAAGCATTTTAGCCCCCTTAATAAACAACACCACCTGGCACCATTGAAATATTTTGGAAACCTCACTCCTACACATACTTAACCCCTTTATTCCACAAGTGGCAAAGCTTAGAAAAGGGAACTGAAACCAACAGCCCTTGACGCGACAATCTTATTAAAATATTATTATTGCTTTGGTTAGAACAATTAATGAACAACCTCTGCAAAAAAAAAAAAAAAAAAAAAAAAAAAAAAAAAAAAATGCCTGAAAAATCCCCCTTTTTTCTCAATGTTGTCACTTCATCTCCGATATTCAACATTTAAGGCATTATGGAGACGAAGTTGCACACAAATCAAACCTCGCCTTCCACATACCCAACAACGAAGAGAAACCCGAGGCTTCGCTTTATATTTCATATACACTGAAGAAAGAAAACAAAATGTGTGTGATATTAACTCTTGGTAAACGTACGATAATCTTCTCAAGTTTTGTATCATTTTTTTAAAACTAAAGAAACGAACAGAATATGTATATATGTATATACATCCTTTTCTTCCTCTTTTTGAACAATAATTAAAAAAAAAAAAAAAAAAAAAAAAAAACACCATTGTCATATACGTGACAGGCTAGTTTAGCCCAAAAACTTCACATTGGCTAATGTGTAGTAAACATAAACAATACTTTATAACTTATAACTGGTACTTTCCTTTTCTTCCTTCCCCCTTCATTTAATTATTTCCTCGCTTATTCCTTTCTCTTTCCCTCCCTTCTCCTCTCCTTTCCCCCTCTTCCTTCTTTTCCCCTTTCTCCCTCTTATCATTTCTCTTCTATTTTTCCTTTCCAAACTTCCACATTAAACCTGTCGTTTTCAATAGTATCCCCAAGTTGAAAGCACGTGAAATCTCCTCCACGCAGCCTTCATTAATGGGGAGGTAGATGGGGATGAACATAAATTCATCTCTTCCATACCAATAGATCGCTGACAGAGCAATAATAAACAAGCCCTGCCAAACAAACCATCAGCCTGAAGAATCTTTTATTTTAAAAAAAGAAACTCAAAGTTGTCACTTCATCTCCGATATTCAACATGTAAGGCATTATGGAGACGAAGTTGAACTAAAATCAAACCTCGCCTTCCACATACCCAACAACGATGAGAAACCCGGGGCTTCACTTTATATTTAATATACACTACGATTATATACCATAAATTATCAGGAAAAACAAAAAATGTGTGTGATATTAACTCTTGATAAAAGTACGATAATCTTCTCAATTTTTGTATCATTTCTTTAAAACTAAACAAACAAACAAAATATGTAGGCCTACATATTTATATACATTAAACAAAGATCCCTCTCATAATATACCTGACAGGCTAGTTTGACCCATACATTTCACATTGGCCAATGTATAGTTCACAATACTTTATAGCTTGTACTTTTCTTTTCCTCGTTCCCCATTTTATCTAATTATTTTTCCTTTCTTTTCCCCTCCCTCCTTTCCCTTCTCCTTTCCTCCTCTTCTCTCCTATCTCTTTCCTCTCTCTTTCTTCTTCTTCTATTTTTCCTTTCCAAACTTCCACATTAAACATGTCGTTTTCAATAGTATCCCCAAGTTGAAAGCACGTGAAATCTCCTCCATGCAGCCTTCATTAATGGGGAGGTAGATGGGGATAAAAATAAATTCATCTCTTCCATACCAATAGATCGCTGACAGAGCAATAATAAACAAGCCCTGCCAAACAAACCATTAGCCTGAAGAATCTTTTATTTAAAAAAAAAAGAACTCAATGTTGTCACTTCATCTCCGATATTCAACATGTAAGGCATTATGGAGACGAAGTTGAACAAAAATCAGACCTCGCCTTCCACATACCTAACAACGATGAGAAACCCGGGGCTTCACTTTATATTTCATATACACTACGATTATATGTCATAAATTATCAGGAAAAAAAAAAAAAAAAAAAAAAAAAAAAATGTGTGTGATATTAACTCTTGATAGAAGTACGATAATCTTCTCAATATTTGTATCATTTCTTTAAAACTGAACAAACAAACAAAACATGTAGGCCTATATATTTATATACATTAAACAAAGATCCCTCTCATATACCTGACAGGCTAGTTTGACCCATACATTTCACATTGGCCAATGTATAGTTCACAATACTTTATAGCTTGTACTTTTCTTTCCTCAATTTCCTATGGAAAAGAGAAATCTTAATAACATATTGATTGGTGTAACATTCTTGATTACATAACTCATCAGCTATTACCACACTCTTTTTTTGTTTACAAGAATGATATGAAAGGCATAAAGTAAATCTTGGAATATTATTCATCTTTGTCATAGGAACCTATTTTACAGTAACAAAATGGTCTTTGACCTATTAAATGGCTGCACATTATGTTATTCTGTGTCCATGCCTGACAATCACTTTGAAGTTTATAAGTCAATCCTGGTTGCAGTTACTGTCTGAGTTAGGGTGAATCTCGCTGCTCATTCGTACAATTCTACACCATCATAATATGCTCTTGTAGGTAGCGCTTGCCTTTAGTATCTTATTAATCTCTTCTTTTGGCTGAAAAAAGTATTCACATTAACTTGCACATAATTTAATCTACAACTGATTTCCAGTGAAAACAATACATGTAGCTCGCTTTTTGCTTCTCACACTGTAAAAAATACTTATCTGAAAACAGATCGTGGTAGGTCTCCTTGTAATCACAAACAAAATCAAGAATTAGGGGTAGCTAGAAGTTCAGGTTCTCCATAAGTCGTATGACATCTTGACTTGAGGCATGTCGTAGTAGAAACGAGAGCCTTACACTTGTTACATAAAACGTTTTCCTTCCTGGCGTAATGAAGTGCTCGATTTAGAGCTGTAGGATTCAACGAAGATTGTCGAAACGTGATTGCCATTGAAAACGATACATGTAGCTCGCTTTTTGCTTCACACACTGTAGCACATCTATGAAGTAAAGGATACTTATCTGAAAACAGATCGTGGTAGGTCTCCTTGTAATCACAAACAAAATCATGAATCAGGGGTAGCTGGAAATTCAGGTTCTCCATAAGTCGTATGACATCTTGACTTGAGGCATGTCGTAGTAGAAACGAAAGCTTTACACTTGTTACATAAAACTTTTTCCTTCCTGGCGTAATGAAGTGCTCGATTAGAGCTGTAGAGTTCAAACGAAGATTGTCGAAACGTGATTTCCATTGAAAACAATTCATGTTGTAGCTCTCTTTTTGCTTCACACACTGTAGCACATACTTGTTACATAAAACTTTTTCCTTCCTGGCGTAATGAAGTGCTCGATTTAGAGCTGTAGGATTCAAATGAAGATTGTCGAAACGTGACTCAATATCCCTTCTCCTTCTCCTCCGCTTCCATTCGGGAGCACTTGCCTCTCCATAGGCCGTATGACATCTTGACTTGAGGCATGTCGTAGCCAAATCGAGAGCATTGTCAGATGACACTTGTTGCATACAACTTTTTCCTTCCTGACATTGATATGCTCCTATTTTGTAATGATTTAGAACTGTAGAACTCATACGAAGATTGTCGAAACTTGACTCAATATCCCCTCTCCTCAGCTTCCATTCGGGAGCACTTGCCTCTAATTTCTTATTAATCTCTTCTTTTGGCTGAACAGAGAATATTCCCTTTAGTCCCTGCTTTAACTTTGCACTGTATCTTCCCATGTGTAAAGAGTAACTCAACATACATCACTATATAATGAAAAATCTCGACGAACGAAACCGACTCGATCTGCAGATTTCCCGCATGAACTAAACTTTAGGTGACGCACAACTCAACAACAGTAGTCCGAAAACTTGCATTTAATTAATCTTCAGCTGATTTCCATTAAAGACGGTGCTCGACTATCCGAAATCAAATCGTGGTAGATCTTCTACTTGTTATCACAAACAAAATCATGGCTTTGAGGTAGCTGTAAATTCAGTTCTCCATAGGCCGTATGACATCTTGACCCTCCTCTCGCAAACCTTGGATGAATCTTTGGTGGGCTGCCACTGGCAGCCACACCTTGTTTATGAATAGTTCGCTTGGTTCAGACTTTGAGAAGTACGCAAGTTTGCCTGCTTTTCTTGCCGCAAAAAGAGCTGGCATCTGCTTTTGCCTCAAATTCCTCATTCTCAATGGGATATCTTCCCGTATCGAAAGCCTTGTCCCTTTCAGGTTTCTCGCATTCTTCATTATGGTGTCCCTGTCCGTGTATCGAAAGAAGCGCGCCTTAATGGGGCGTGGCATGGTTTTCGTCATGATCCTATGCACCCTCTGATATTCTACGGCATCGGCCTCTTCTTCTGACATCTTCAAATTATTAATGTAGAAATCCTTCATAACTTGTTTGATGTCTTCTCCTTCCTTCTCTGGTAGTCCCATGAAAATAAGGTTCTCTCTTGCCACGTACACGGCAAGTTTGTCAATTTCCATTTGAAGAGCCGCTTCATTTTCCATTGCTTTCGCTTCCATCATCCTCATTTTCTTCTTAATCTCATCCAACTCCTTACTTTGAAAATCAATTGCTTCCTTTAAATCTTTGAATTGAGATTCAATTTGCTTCATTTGCTCTTTAATGTTAGCCTCCAGGGAAGAGAATCTTTCTCCTAATCTCTCTGTCTGCTGCTCCAGCAGCCGTCGGAGAGTCGGAAGCAGGTTTGTATCAGGGCTTGGGGGGCTCGAACCGGCATCAGCTCTCGGTCTCTTCGTAGATCCTTTTCCTGTATTACGTAAGTTGCTGGCCATATTTTCTATCACGCGTTCCAATGGGATTCGGGAGAGGCTCGAAAAACTCGTGTCTACTCTACGAACATCAAAAACGAACAATACACACTCACACACACACCCGCGCACACACGCATTCAAGCACACACGCACACACACACAACACACACGGTAACAATTGTTTCATAATTTCCCCTTTTCTTATTTAGCATTAATAATTTATCAAGATCACTAAATGTGTAAGTGGCATTTCCCTGATAATTTTTCCCACTAGCACCATCATATCATCATCATCATCATCACCATTGTCATCATCTTAATCTTCATCATCATTATCATCATCATCAACATGAAGTGCACATGAATCCAATGTGCTATCTCAATACGTAGGTACATTATCAATCGCTGGCTATGTCTTTTGTTGGTGTGTGCATGTGCGTGTGTGTGTGCATGTGCGTGCGTGTGGCTGTCTTTGTTCAAAACACTATTTTATTCCTCACCCAGTAACTTGGCGCAAGTTAGATCTGGCAGTCTTGTAAAGAATGTCTGATGGTCAGTCATGCATGCAGAGATTTAAATGAAAATGGTACCCAAATGTACTGGGAGGATAACTGTACCAAGACATAATCATGACACCCATGATTAAATATTCATACTTCTAACAATACAACTTTTAAAAAGTGGGACATTTTTTCTGACTCACTCAGTATATATCTCTACTTCTCTCTCTCTCTATATATAATATACAGGTACATGTATTAATTTGGTCATATATTTGTTTGTTTATTCGTTTATTGATCTATTTATCCATCTATCTATTTATTTAAAAACAAACTATTTATCTGTTTGCTTATTCGTTTATTAATTTATTTATTCATGTTTTTTTTTATCCATTTAATTATTTATTAATTGTTTTGTCTTGTTTTATGCTTTTTGAGAGTGACGAGAGGCAAGATAAAAAGAGAGAGATAGTGAGAGATAGAGAGAGAGAGAGAGAGAGCGCGCGCGCAAGAGGGAGAGAGAAAGAGTGGGAGAGAGAGAGAGAGAGAGCGCAAGAGGGAGATATATATATATATATATATATATATAGAGAGAGAGAGAGAGAGAGAGAGGGAGAGTGTGAGAGATGGGGTGAGAGTAGAAAATAATGTAGGAATGAGGGGGGGGGGAGAATGAAGCAGAAAGAAAAGAGATGTGTGAAAGGGGAGAGAACAAATTAAAGAGAATGGGAGAAAATGAGTTGTGTTACACTACACGTGTTGCTGTCGTTATTATTTCTTTCTTTTCTTTATTCATCTTTGAGCGTGGAACGTTGGGGGCAACACCCCAAGCACCCCAAGACCCCCCCCCCCCGCCCTCCGCCCACACGAGTACGCCAGTGCTGGTTTATTATACATACCGATGAACAGGCCGGTCATGATACCAGAGATGAACCTCCAATACGGCTTCTCGTTATTTCCCTGAGATCACCCAAACAAAAAATCAGTATATATAAGTATTAATTGTCATATTTAGTAAATACATGTAAATCACAATTAAAATTGAGCTTAATATCTCTTTTATAAGTTTTCCCGCCCAATTTCGCAGTGTTCTTAGGTCATATGATAAAGCATGTATTCAATTAATCACAAACAGCATTTTCGGCGGAGACTTTCATTCAATTTATGGTATCGAAAAAGGGATTTTGCACTTTTAGTATTCAAATTCATCCCGTCCGGTGCGTGTGCCAAGATTCATTCAGATTATCGGCAATTGCCGAAATAATTATGGTCTTTATAGACAGGTGGTCTTTCTATACAGTCATGAGGTACACTCTTTATGCTATAATGTAAATTGATAGCCCGCGGTCTGACAATGAAGTAGTTTCCCAAGTAGTTTACCAAATTACAAGTAAAAGTAGCACACCGTGAATTTTGTACAGTGCACTTTGTTCCATTCTCCCATATTTAAAAAAAAACACTATGAAAAAATGAATCATGATAATTCAAAGAATGAATTGAATTGAAAATTATGTTATGATAGTAACAGTTTTTAAGATTACTCACCATTTTAATTGTTAAACCTAAGTTTGCTCAAAATATTGTCATCAATTTAAGAACTGATCCAACGCACTTGATTCGTCCAAACGGCAACACCAAATTCTAGCTTGGAGATGGAAAAAAAAGTTTATAATGCAACTTTACGCTTTTTCTGGTACCTATAGCGAGTGAGCCCGCCGATAAAGATAGCTCAACAATAAAACAAAATAAATAAATAATCCACACAATGATCCAAAAGCATTTGATTCGTCCAAACGGCAACACCAAATTATATCTTGGAAATGACAAAGTTGATACTGCAACCTCAGGCTTTCGATGCTGCCTATAGCGAGTGAGCCCGACGATAAAGATAACTCAAAAAACAAACAAACACATATGATCTGAAAGCACTCGTTGTCACCAAACAGCAACACCAAAGTCTGTTTAGGTAATTGCAAAGTATTACCTGGAATATATCGCTTCGTTGCTACCGTTAGCGAGACCACCAGGATAATCGAACAAAACGCTTTATCAAATTGAATCGAAATTCGGTTCGGACGGATGCATGTTCACGCATGGCCGGTATTATCGGTTGCTCCAAATTCGATGATATTAATTGTCTAAATAAAAATATACTGTAAACGTAAGTGCAATTGGACTTTTCTATAATCATTTCATCTGCACCGCACGGACAAAAGATGAAAGAAAATACTTATTGTACCATAAAGTCCATTAAATTGATTATTTGTGTCAATTGTATACAACTTAAATAAGATAATTGGTACTATATTTCATTAGATTGTAATTACTGAATTTTAGTAGAGCTAATTAAAGGGAAAGTCCACCCCAGGATTTTCTTTAGCTGACGACATAGACCTAATAATACCATGAAGAATGATACAAGTCTCATTAAAATCCATGATCACATAACGAAGATATATCGACTTTTTTATCGAAAATCAGCCGCCCCCCAAATGCAATAGCGTTACATTTTTTTTTGTTTTGTAATGTTCTTTATTGTGTTCATTCAATACATCAATCAATTCATACATGTACATCTGTGTTACATTATATCATTCAATACATAACATCGAATCATACATCATTTAACTATATAACATAATGGGGGGAAACCCGCACAGAGTATAATCAATCTTAGTAATATCGAATGAAGATATAAGTTATACTGCCCCCCCCTCCCATAGTTTTTTTTGTTTTGTAATATTCTTTATTGTATTCACTCAATAAATAATATTAATTCATACAAATTGTAATAGAGTACAAAATACAGTAATCTCAATTATATTGAATGAATTAATATTGTTATAACCCCCCCCCTCTATATTTTGTTCTGTAGTACTAGTATCTCTATTACATATTATAATTTATAACATATTGGAACAAAGTACAGACTACAATCAACTCAGTTATATCGAATGATTAAAGTTTGTTATACCGCCTACCCCCGTTAAAAACAAAACCAACAACAACAAACAGAAAATAAAAAACAGAAAACAAAACAAACAACAACAAAACAAGAAGACGTGGGCAGCTCAAGGCAGTCGGGACCGGTCAATCACACACAGCTGTGAACCGGGCAGGCCCCCCCTTTCCTCATCCCTTGCATTTTCTTGCATATTGTCCATGTTTACCTTGAGATGTTCCCATTTTTTATAGTGGAACGTCAACGTATTTCGTTCAGTAGCACTCTTTCTTTCTTCCTGTTTACTTTTGAATATTTTCTCTCTTATTTCTTCAATACTTGGAGGCTTCTTTTTTTCCCTACTAATAAATATCAAATATTTAATTAATAAAACCACGTGATTAATCATTTGCCTATCTTCGGTTATTTCGTCTAATCCAATGTGAACTTCCTTCCAGCTCATATCTTTAAGGATTGGAATATCCAAACTATCACTACATTGATCCCATAATTTTCTCACCATTTCGCATTCAAAAAATATGTGCCTATATGTTTCCTCTTCTTTTCCACAAAATGAGCATTTATCACTTAATATGAATTGAAACCTGTATAAATAACGATTGACATAAACAATTTTATAAAGCAATTTGAATTGAAATTCTCTTAGTTTATTATCTAAAGTACTAATTCTTGGTCGGACAAAAACCTTTTCAATTTCTTTAACCGACAGATTGTATGATGAATGTAAATTCTGAAAACTGACAGGGACGTCTTGCATTTTTTGTATGCATGCCCTGTACAGATTCTTCGAACAAACCGATTCAAATTGGAATGTTTTCTTTGTGAACATAAATTCTATTTTTAGGTCATGAAATGAAATTTGCCTCTTTGTTAAATCTATTTTCCATTCCTTAGGTATATTACCATAGATTTCTTTAAGCATTGATATTTCCTCTTCCTCTAGTCCCATACATCTGAAATAAGTGTCCGACTTTAACGTTCCTTTTCCATCTATAATATGGTACAATCTGTAAGTATTTTTTAAGAAAAGATTTTCATTGAAGTATGTTTTTCCACTATTGTGTATAAACCTATTATTTAAAAAAATTTCATTCCCTTTGTGAGTTGTATCTTTTTTAATAAAATCATTCATATCTAACCAAATGTTTATTAAATCCCGATAGTATTTTGGTAATTGTATATCGATCTTGTTAGGTAAATAGTTACAGTAAAAAATAAAATTTCCTCCGAAAGGTCTCATTAAATATTTGAAATACTTTTTCCATTTAACTCTCTGGTTTCCTGTTACAAGTCTTTTAATCCACATCACCTTTTGTACTTTCACAAAAAGTTGAAAGTTGAGCATTTTTAATCCTCCTTGCTTGTAATCAAAATACATGGTACTTTTTTTAATTTTGTCTTTACCTCGCCATAGAAAATTAAAACAGATCTCATCAATTTCTTTTATAACCCATTCAGGCACTGGAGTCAAAGAGCTTACATAGATTAGTTTTGAATATGCGTATGTTTTCAGTAAATGAATTTTCCCTATCAAAGTAAGATCTCTTTGTTTCCACCAATTTAACAATTTCTTTATTTTGCTTAATATTTCTTTGTAATTCATCTCTTCCGCCACATTGGGATCTAATGTAAAATATATACCGAGTATTTTTAAAATGTGTGCCTCCTTTCCAAAAGGATACACAGTCGCAGAGCCAACAGAAGATCCTAAGGGTAAAATGAATGTTTTATTTCCATTAATCTTTAGTCCTGATATTTTCCTAAAATTTTCCATGATTACCTCTATTCTATTAATCGAGTTTATGTCTCGTACAAAAATTGACATGTCATCTGCATATAAGATCATCTTTATTTCTGTTTCTCCAAAACAAATACCTTTTACCAACTTATCATTTCTAATGCAGTGAGTTAAGCATTCTATGCATAAAACAAATAAATATGGAGATAACGGATCTCCTTGTCTTACACCCTTTTGAACTTTAAAATATCCGGTTGATTTACCCCCATTAAAAACACAACTTTGAGCATTGGTAAGTAAAATTGTAACCCATTCACAAAACATTGGCCCAAACCCGAAAAAAATGAGCACTTTCTGAAGAAAACTATGTGAAATCGAGTCGAAAGCTTTTTCATAATCTATTGCCAATAGGTACCCTGGTTTGTTAAAACAAGAAGTATGAAAAATCATATCATTGATTAATCTGATTGCATCACCGATGTTTCTATCTTTTAAATAACCTACTTGGTCGACCGACACAATTTCATTCAAAACTTTTTTTATTCTTTTAGAAAGTATTTTGGTAATAATCTTATAGTCTACGTTGAGTAAGGAGATAGGTCTATAATTACTAATGAATTTGGGGTCTTTACCATCCTTATGTATAAGCGTTATGATTGCTTGTTTTTGAGAAGGCGACAATTCCTTGAATTTCATGGTATCGTTAAATGCCTTAAGAACTAAGTCACCAACTACATGCCAGAATGTAATATAAAATTCTACATTTAATCCGTCATTTCCTGGGGATTTATTTAACTGCATTTCTTTTAAGATTTCAATACACTCTCCCTGGTTAATTTTTCCTTCACATAGCTTCCTCTGATTTTCTGTTAATTTGGGTAAGGTTTTGGGGAAAAAATTAATATTTTCGCATAATCCTTCTTCTGATTTAGCATACAGTTTAGAATAAAATCTCCTAATTTCTTGTATGATATCTTTTTCATCATCAGTTATATTTCCATCTACTTGTAATTCTTTAATAACACTTTTTTTCCCTTTGAAATCTATTAGTTGCTTAAAATATGCCGTTTCTCTTTCTCCACTTTCAAACCATTGGGCTCGAGATCTGATTTTTACCCCTTCACTTATATAACCGTAAAGACCTTTCAATTCCCTTCTTTTCTTTTCCAAATCGTTAATCAAAGAATTGTCATTCACCTTCGCTGGTATTTGTAATTCTTCCTCTAACTTTGAAATTTCTTTTTCCAAACCAATAATCTTATCCTTTCTTTCTTTGGCTTTTTTCTTACAGTATTTTCTTGTAAAGCTTCGTATCTCCATTTTAACATAATCCCATAATATTCTATTATCTATTATCTCTTTGGATAAATTGAGTTTCAACCGTGTTATTTCTTCTTTCATACTTTTCACATAATCTGCATCGTTACATAAACTGTTATTAAATTTCCAATATCCTGCTTTTATTACAGGATTAGTAGAAGAATGTAGTTTAATAATCAGTTCTACTGCTGAGTGGTCCGGTGAAATTGAAGGTAATATTTTGCAGCTAAATACCATATCTGCTATGCTCTCCGAAATAACCCAGTAGTCCAATCTACTATGCATTTTAGGATTCTGTTGGTGATATGTAAATTGTTTCTTTAAATTATTTTTGACACGCCATATGTCTGTGGCATTATAGTCAATTAAAAACTTTTCAAATTCATAGCTAAGCTTAGACTGTTTTTTATTAACATTATGTCCACTGTAATCTAAATGTACATCTCTAACCATATTAAAATCCCCTCCAATAATGAGAGGTTTATTTTTGAATTCATCTTTTTCCAAAATATTTCTAACTTTGCCCAGAAACTCCAATTGTTCCAACTCTTTGCTCCCAACAGGGAAGTAAACATTTCCGAGTATTACCTCCTTATTCTGCAGAAAACCAACTGCAAAAATGTATCTGCCATTTTCATCGATAACTGTGTGTCGTATCTTAATATTTACTCCACTATCAAATAGTATCATAACCCCTTTACCATGATTAGTACCGTGGCTGTATATACATTCGCCTTCCCACATCGAATTCCAAGTATTAACTATATCTTGTGTGCTAAAGGTTTCCTGTAAAAAAATAATATTCCCACCTTTTTCTTTGCACCATTTGAAAATGCTTCTTCTTTTATTTTTCTCCCGAATACCTTTTACATTTAAGGATATCAAATTGCAGACGGAAATTTTAGTGTTACTCATCATGTGCGTATTGAGTAGATAATAGGGACTTTTCGATTTGCACGTTTATAAGTGGACTGCGACGTATGCGGTCATTTTTTTAGCAGGGTTGACGAGGCACGCTGACTGCTGTTCGTTACCTTTTCGATTTTACACAACTACGACGCTCGCTTAGTGAACGCAAAATTCGATCAAATAGCTTAAGATCCAAAACAAAATTCGGTGCATGAGACTGTTGTAACAAATTATGCTGCAAAGATTAACGATGCATAAATAAAATGTGGTTCATTTTATGAATTATTCTGCTTAGTGAGCGCGAAATTCGATCGAAAAGCTAAAGATTCAACACACCAAATTCGGTACATGGGACTGATCTCGAAAATTATGCTGCAACAAATTGGCGATGCATAAATAAAATGTGTTCATTTGATGAATTATTCTGCAACAATTTTGATTTAAGGGAAATTACAGACACGAAATGTGTTAAGTTAAGAGAATTCACACTTCCACCACTCTCCGGTTCCAGAATAAGGTCAATTGGGTCCATTTCGTGACTTCAATGTGATGTTTCGTGCCTACAAAAGATTGCTTACGAACACGTACCGTCACAGTTTGCGAACGACGGCAAAACAAGGGCAAACGCGTTCGAAAATTCTGCTACGAACGATGAGCTCGTCGATGCGCATGCGCACTGGTTCAAAAGTGACCGCATACGTCGCAGTCCACTAGTGAACGTGCAAATCGAAAAGTCCCTAATATAGGTGGATGAGAGATGGAAAGGTTGTTGCCCACATTCAAGCCATATAAAACTAACCAGATCAAAGGCTGCCACAAACTGTCCCCGTTGAAAAAAAAAAGAAGAATACATTAAACATTTACATAACATATAACACACACAATAAAACCTATGTAGAAAAGACATGTCTACAAATAAAGTTGCACCTATTTCTCCTCCGCTCACAACCACCGCCTCACCCCCCCCCCCCCAGCTTCTATCCTTTCTAATACCTTCTTTATACAATCATTCCAATACCGGCTACATGCATGCGCTTCATTAAACCTAAACATCTTTGTATGCATTAACCACTTCTGTAAATGAATGTCAATGAGCATCTATGTGTTTGACCAGCACAATGAACTCTTTCCTTTTCCTCTATATGAAGAAACCAAAACAATCATTAAAACATCTAGTATAGAGTAACCAATTCTATAAATGAATGTCAATGCATGCATGCACTTCATTAAACCTAAACATATAGACTAAACTATCCTATTCCATCCCGGGCATTCTTTAATCGTCTAAAGAATCATTAGACCTTGGCATTCTTTAATCGTCTAAAGAATCATTAGGCCTTGGTATGAAGTAACCACACCTATGAATGTATGTCACTATGCCTACTAGTACTTCGACCATCCCAATGAACTCTCTTTTCTTCTTCTTTTAAATGAATATATTTAAATGGCAATATTTCTTCAAACTACTCAAGATTCCTATGAATCAAAAGACCAAACTGTACTATTCAATCCAGGGCAGTCTTTTTTTTTTCGTTTAAACATGAGACATGCTCTTAATATAAAAGAACTCAAGATTTCTATGGGTCAAAATACCAACCAATACTAATCAATCCCGGGCATTCTTTAATCGTCTAACCCTAAGACACGCCCTTAGTATAAAAGACCTTTATTCAACCGAAACAATCATTAGACACCTTGAATGAAGTAACCAAAAATACTGAATATCACTAGGCATGCTATAGTATTCAATTATTACAATGAACTCTTTTTTTTGTTTTCCCCACATAAATGGAGGAACCCCTGGCATATTTCTTCAAACTACACAAGATTCCTAGAGTTAAAATACCAAAACTTTACTATTCAATTCAATCCCGGGCATTCTTTAATTGTCTAAACATAATACATGCTCTTAATATAAAAGACATCAAGATTTCTATGGGTCAAGAGACCTAACTATTCTATTGAATCCCGGGTATTCTTTCATAGTCTAAGACACACCCTTAATATAAAAGATCTTTACAGACCAAAACAATCATTAGACCTTTGTATGAAGTAACCAAATCTATGAATTTACATGTATGTCACTATTCATGCTAGTACTTCGACCATCACAATGAAACCTTTCTTTTCTTTCTTTTATTTTCCTTCATTTAAATGAAAAAACCCTTGGCAATAAATCTTCAAACCTGACTACTCAAGATTCCCGGTCATTCTTTAATTGTCTATGCATGCTCTTAATATAAAAGATCTCAAGATTTCTATGGGTCAAAATACCAACCAATACTAATCAATCCCGGGCATTCTTTAATCGTCTAACCCTAAGACACGCCCTTAGTATAAAAGACATTTATTCAACCGAAACAATCATTAGACACCTTAAATGAAGTAACCAAAAATACTGAATATCACTAGGCATGCTATAGTATTCAATTATTACAATGAACTCTTTTCTTCTTTTTTTTTCCCCACATAAATGGAGGAACCCCTGGCATATTTCTTCAAACTAAACAAGATTCCTAGAGTTAAAATACCAAAACTTTACTATTAAATTCAATCCCGGGCATTCTTTAATTGTCTAAACATAATACATGCTCTTAATATAAAAGACATCAAAATTTCTATGGGTCAAGAGACCTAACTATTCTATTGAATCCCGGGTATTCTTTCATAGTCTAAGACACACCCTTAATATAAAAGATCTTTACAGACCAAAACAATCATTAGACCTTTGTATGAAGTAACCAAATCTATGAATTTACATGTATGTCACTATTCATTCTAGTACTTCGACCATCACAATGAAACCTTTCTTTTCTTTCTTTTATTTTCCTTCATTTAAATGGAAAAACCCTTGGCAATAAATCTTCAAACCTGACTACTCAAGATTCCCGGGCATTCTTTAATTGTCTATACATGCTCTTAATATAAAAGATCTCAAGATTCCTATGGGTCAAAATACCAACCAATACTAATCAATCCCAGGCATTCTTTAATCGTATAAACATAAAACTCTCTCTAAATACAGAAGACGTTCCTTAAACCAAAACAATCATTAGACATCTTGGATGACGTAACCAATTCTATAAATGGATGACAGTGTGCATAATGGTATTAACCAAAACATCCATTAGAAACCTTGTATGGCTTAACCTTTTCAGCAAAATGATAAATATAAAAGATCATGCTTGTATTCGAACCTCCATCAGAGTAAAATAACCCTTGGCAATATTTTTGTCATATTACCCAATGTTTCAAATAAGTCAGATACCATCGAAATGAACTGTGGTTTACTTCTTGCTTATCCTAAACAAAGCATAACATTGACACATCTCTTGCATTCATTAATAAACCGCTTTTTTTCCCTCTATATTCTAGGTATCCAAGAATATAATTATATTTGAAACATCTCATTGAAGTCTTTCTTTTTATGTTTCCTAACTACCAAATATCCGTTAGAAAACTTGTAGGGCATGACCTTTTCTGCAAAATAATAAAAACCAAGGTTCATACTTTTATTCGAACCTCATTTTTTTTTGTCTTCTTTTCTTTTCATCAGAATGAGTTAGCCCTTCGCAATATTATCTTCAAATTACTCAATGTTTCAAATGAGTCGGATACCACCGAAAAGAACTTTGGTCTTTTCTTACTTAACCATTACAAAGCATAACATTAACGCATCTCTTGCATTCATCAATGAACCATTTCTGCTCTACATACTAGTTAGCCCAAATATAATTATTTTGAACATCTCATTAAAATCTTTCCTTTTCTTAAATGTTCTCTTCTTCACAACCTTTTCTGCAAAATAATGAATATCAAATTTCATGCTTGTATTCGAACCTAGGTATCCAAAAATATAATTATATTTGAAACATCTCATTGAAGTCTTTCTTTTTATGTTTCCTAACTACCAAATATCCGTTAGAAAACTTGTATGGCATGACCTTTTCTGCAAAATAATAAAAACCAAGGTTCATACTTTTATTCGAACCTCATTTTTTTTCCTTCTTTTCTTTTCATCAAAATGAATTAGCCCTTGGCAATATTATCTTCAAATTATTCAATGTTTCAAATGAGTCGGATACCATCGAAAAGAATTGGTCTTTTCTTACTTATCCATTACAAAGCATAACATTAACACATCTCTTGCATTCATCAATGAACCATTTCTGCTCTATACTAGTTAACCAAAATATAATTATTTTGAACATCTCATTAAAGTCTTTCCTTTTCTTAACAGTTCTCTTCTTCATAACCTTTTCTGCAAAATAATGAATATCAAAGTTCATGCTTGTGTTCGAACCTAGGTATCCAAAATTAAATTATATTTGAAACATCTCATTGAAGTCTTTCTTTTTATGTTCCTAACTACTCTGCTCGACATACTAGTTAGCCTAAATATGATTATTTTTTTTGAACATCTCATTAAAGTCTTTCCTTCCAAACATCCATTAAAAATCTTGTATGGCATAACCTTTTTTTTTTTTTTTTTTTTGCAAAATAATAAAAACCAAAGTTCATACTTGTATTCGAACCTCACCTTTTCTTTCTTTCTTTTCTTTTCATCAGAATGAATTAGCCCTTGGCAATTTTATCTTCAAATTACTCAATGTTTCAAATGAGTCGGATACCATCGAAAAGAATTTTGGTCTTTTCTTACTTATCCATTACAAAGCATAATATTAACGCATCTCTTGCATTTATCAATAAACCATTTCTGCTCTACATACTATAGCCAAAATATAATTATTTTCGAACATCTCATTAAAGTCTTTCTTTTTCTTCAAAGTTTTCTTCTTCATAAATACCGAATGAGATATTTTGGTATTATTGTTGTTCTTTTTTTTTCAAACGCATTGTTAAGTTCAGCTGCTTGCTTCTTCTTCTTCTCTTTTCCGTTTCCGTTTCAGATCATATTGGCTGCTCAAATATTTAATAGATTTCATTCATCTTGATGGCTGTTTTCCTTCTGTTTCCATCTCCATCCTCATTTCAGCTCACATTGGTTTTGGAAATAATCAATATGGAATTTGTACTTATCTTAAAACGGTTATTCTCCTTCTGTTTCTTGTCTCCAAACTCCTTCCTGTCACCACTGACGTTGGTCGCTGCAATGATGTTTCCCTGGTCGTTACATCATTGTGTCCATCACCTCTATTGGCGCCTCCGCTCCTCTGATAGGATTTCCCGTCACATTCGTTTCCCTCTGTTCCTCTCGGTTTCGTAGAACATTTCCTTCAGCCTGCTCGGTCAGTTTCGTTTCCTCATTTTCCTTGTTGTCCCGGACTTTGATCGCTGCCGTATGCCCCACCTTGACTTGAACTCCCATAGCGCTCTTCTCCAATTTGTTTATAAGGCTCTTCTGTTCCCCGATTGGAACTAGAACATGGTCTACGAAAAATGGGCATGAAACGATCGCCAAAAAATAACCGATAATATCGAAATTGTGACGTATGTTGCGAGCTGCCTTCTTATTTCGCAGACATTCACTTTCGCTCGCGGTACACTGTTATTGCACTGACACGACGAATCATGGTCTTTTGCCAAGCAATAGGTTGCTATAATGACTCCTCTAGGACAAAGGGTAAAAGTTTTTACTCAATACCGGACCCCGTGAAAGAACGGGAAAGGTGTGCAAAATGGATTGCTGCGCTGAAATCGGCGAAATTCAACTTGAACAATTACCAATATAATAGAAATCATGTCGTTTGTAGCGACCACTTTGAACCACGGTGCTTCGAGCATGATCTGAAAGCGGAGCTATGCGGTACAAGACCTCGAAAAATCCTCAAAGATGATGCTATTCCTACCATTTTCATACATCGAGGACCGGTTAAGATGCGCACATCAAGTGAAAGAAGGATTTCTGGAAGACGTACTAAACAGGTTAGTTATATTAATTATCTTTCCGTTTTATAATTTCATTTTACCGGGCTTCAAGAATCAACCTCCCGCTGTATATTTATACTGTGCAGCACGCGCGGTTGTCGTCTGCTAGTGCTAGCTGGTACCTTCCAATACTAGCGCTATAAGCACGGAGAACTCGCCCGAGCCGAGACGGCTAGGCTTCGTTCATTCTTGCTTATTATAGATGCACGATGCACGCACGTACGCGTGCGCATTTGACGACGAAACCAATTTAAAAATTACACGAGTTTTGTTTTGTAGACTCTTTTTAAAATTTATTGCAACAGTTTTGTGAACGTTAATAAATACAAGTTTATTTAATAATTATTTTTAAATTACATAAAGGTTTAACAGTGAAAAACAAAATGCTATTAAGCATCTTACAGATCAATATTCCTGTACAAATTCACCGACCAATCAGAATACAATAACGGCCAGCTCGCAAGATACGTCACACCACGGCGGGTCAATTCACAAAATGGCGATCCCCAGTGACGGCGATCACAGGAGAATGCGTATGTAAACTCAGTGGCGGATCTAGGGGGGGGGGGGGGGGGGGGGGGGGGGTTGGGGGGGTTGCAACCCCCCAAAAAAAAAACCGGGGACCATTTTTTTAAATCTTATCGCAAGAAAACGCCATTTTCACACACAGATTTTCAAAAATTTTCCCTACTGTGGTAGGGGGGACACCCCCCTCCCACACCCTCCCCCCTCGCTCGCTCCGCTCGCTTGGACTCGGTCGCTACGCTCCCTCGCATACCACCCCAACCCCCCCTTTATAAAAAGCTGGATCCGCCCCTGAATGTTTCAACTGTGATTCTACAGCTAAATCCTGTCTTTTCTAAAAAATAAATGAAATCATTTTACATGAAATTTTATGGAGATTTCGACAGTATAAAGAAATTTCTGGGGTGGACTATCCCTTTAAAGTAGACACGTCTCTCGACATATTCATCTTTTACACAAACTTCCCCTTTTGTGTTTAATGCACTATTCAGCCCTTTGCATTGATATTGTGTATTATCTATTCTGTATAATAAACACAAGTATCAATGCTCTATTCAAACAAAAAATAAAATTATACAAGATAAATTTTGGTTCTTTATTCTATTAAATTCTAATTACTTAATTTTAATGGTATAGTGCTGATGAAAATAGACGTGTCTCTCAAAATATATATATATATAGTTGTTGTTATTCAAAATAACACTTTTTCTAGTTTTATGAAAGTATATTTGATATAATCCTACACCTGTGTTTTCTCTACTAGATCTAAATTTCAGGTTTTTTGACTTTCTTGATCAATTAATATGCCTCCTTTGGTGTTTTTTTGTAACACGTAATGTAATCTTCTTTCGTACAATATTTGACATTTCGAATTGTGTAGGCGCTGATTATTTGTGTAACATTCTCGAAAATTATTTCTTAAAGTACTCGAAAAGTAAAATGAAATTACTTTGAACTGTTCACTTTGCAGGATGGTCGGTCAGAGGTGTTTGTATAAAGAAGTAGGTATTTTTTCGCAAGGTTTGAGCAAAAGTAGTAGTAGTAATAATAATAATAACAATAATCATCATAATAATAGTGATAATAAGAGTAATGATAATAACAATGATAATTATCGTAAGAATAAATATATATATATATATATATTTCCTTCTCTCTCTTTCCACTGTCTCTCTTTCTCCATGTCACCATTTTCCACTCCCTCCTCTGTCTATCTTCAGTTCTGTATTTTAAAATTGGGTCATAGCTTAGCTTTGCTTTCCATGGTAACTTCGTCATTGTTTCATATTATCATTTTGCACTAATGCCAAATGACTCTATAAAACAAAACCTTTTTTAGGATGACCAGTTATAAACACTTCTCATGCATGATGAAATTGAACTTGGAAACAAAAAGAATCAACAATGAACGAAAACATATAGCCAAGCAAATATCCGTTTTTATTTCAAAAAATCAAAGTTGTTTCATTTACTGTTGTCAGTTGGCGTAGGCCTACATAGGAACGTTCTTTAGAGGTGAGGTGCTTTATTAATTATGAGAAAAGTAAAAACCTGAATCTGTTCTGTTCCTGGTCCTCGTCCTTATCCTCGAAGTGTTCAAGTTTAAGTTCAAAAAGAGTTTATTAATCAAATGATTCGCAGTCAAAGGCTGAATTGCACATTTGTTACATTTGTTACATTTAAAGATATACAAAATAAATAATTGAAAATAGATACATACAAACAAAATTGCAAAGTGCACGTTACAAACCAATAGTAAATGTTAAAAGTTTAAAAAGTGATGAGTGGCAGTGGGCATTCTCGTGGTGATGGGCACACATGTCCATTTAAAAGTGTCATATTTGTTTGAGTTTCTCAAATTGTATCTATTTTCTCTTTTAACCGGTAACCAATCATTACAAACAGGGTGTTTTTCTAAAGATATTACAAAATGTTCACAAAGTTGTTTTCTTCTTGCTTCAAGTGTGATCAAGTTACACAATGAAAGAGCATTGACATATGTTATATAGTCACCTCCCAATATTATTCTAAGGACTCTCTTTTGAATTCGTTCTAAATTTAATATTTGCTCTTGAGTAATATTTCCATTAAAAACAGGGACACAATAATCAAGTACTGGTCTTATGTATCCCATGTATATAGTTAAAAGGTCATTGCGAGGAAAATTAAATGATTTCAATCTACGGAGCATATACAATTTCCTATTACACCTTAACATTGTATCTTTGATATGTAAGTCCCATTTGAGATTACTTTGTACAATGACCCCAAGAATTTTAGCAAATTTCACTATATCTAATTCAACATTCCCAATAAGTAAATTTTCAAACACTAGTGGTCGTTTCATAAAAGTAATAACCATGGTATGACATTTGGCTGCATTTAATTTCATATTATTTACACTAGTCCATTGTTGAAAGTTATTAAGAGATTCTTGCATTCTTGAAATTTGAGTACATCTCCTACTTTCAACAAGTGTAAGATCATCAACATACTTATAATATGATATAATTTCATCTTTACAAGCATCATTTATCATTATCAAAAATAGTACAGGGCCTAATTTAGTTCCTTGGGGAACACCAGTATGAATCAATTGTGAGTCAGAAATTGTACCTCTATATTTCACACATTGGGTCCTATTTTGTAAAAAGTTAACAACTAACGAAATTACACAGGGCCTGACGCCCAAGTCAATTAATTTTCTAATTAAAATGTTGTGGTCTTTTCGATCGAAAGCCTTAGACAGATCAGTTAAAACTAATGTAGATATAGACTTGGGTGAATCAGCATTTTCATACAATTGGTGTAGCAATTTAATCAGATAATGACAAGTTGATACCATTGGTCGATTTTCATATTGATGTATATCAATTTTTCCTTCAATATCTTCCAGTAGCCACTTAACAATAAAGGATTCACAAATTTTAGCAAAGTGGCTTGTTAAAGCTATCGGTCTAAGATCTGTAATTGTGGGTGTATTTTTCCTTAGGTATAGGAACAATTTGTGCATGTTTCCAAGAGTTAGGAATAATTACAAGTTTCAAAAGACACATTAAGAATATCGGCCAATGGTACACACAGTTCATAAGAAAATTCACGAAGAATTCTTACTGGTAAATCTCCCGTTATACTAGATTTTTGTAAATTTATTTTACTAAGCAACTTATAAACTGGTTGACATTCAATGAAAGGACATTTTACAGGTGATGGTAAGTATGCAGGTAAGAATGAGCTATCAAGATGAGGCAAATCTTCAGCAATAGATATAAAATGTTCATTAATTTTGTTAGCAGTTTCAGTATAGCAGTTTGGATTACTAGAGTCAATTCCAGGAATGTCTACAGCAGTCTGTTCTTTTCTGCCTTGAGTGAGAATTTTTATTTTATTATGCCAACCAGCAGGATCATCTCTCTTTAAATTGGTTATCCTGGTATTATGGTAATGACTTTTAGCTAATGGTATTGCTTTAGCAACTTTGTTCTTAAAATGACGCCACAGTGGTTTATTGTCTTGGCACCATGCTCTTTGTCGGTTTTGGATTGTTGACTTAATATCTGATGTCATCCAAGGTTTATCGTCCTCATGGAAACGAATCTCACGTACTGGGAGGCTGTCATCAAGATGTTCCTGAACTGTACTTAGTAAAATTGTCAACTTATCATTGACGCCGGTTGCTTGGAGAACTTCTTCCCAGGAATGTTGGGTTATCCAAGATCCAAAAACCCTTCGACCACTATCCGTCAAAGGTCGAACAATTTTTTTGCGTATTTTATTTGAACGGTTAGCTTGAGGAAAACTATGAGGCGCCGTTTGTAAAACAATTATATAGACAAATTATATGTTATATAACCATTATTTAACAAATAATAACCATTATTTACATATAATGCAGAAAATGTACATTTTTATTTGTATATAATTTTTTACACATTTTTTTTATTTATAAATAATGACAAAGTACGTTTCATTATTTATAAATAATTACAATTCACACTTTCATTATTTATATATAATGAAAAGCGTATTTCCATTATATAATATATAATGAAAAGCGTATTTTCCATTATATAATATATAATGAAAAGCGTATTTCCATTATATAATATATAATGAAAAGCACATTTCCATTATATAATATATAATGAAAAGCACATTTCCATTATATAATATATAATGAAAAGCACATTTCCATTATATAATATATAATGAAAAGCACATTTCCATTATATAATATATAATGAAAAGTGTATTTCAATTATATAATATATAATGAAAAGCACATTTCAATTATATAATATATAATGAAAGGCGTATTTCCATTATATAATATATAATGAAAAGCGTATTTCTATTATCGTCGGCCTTATGCCAAAGGGCCTTAACCCGATTTTGGGGGTTATTGAGTTATTAATATCACCTTGTAGATTTCATCATTCTCTTTAAAATGATGTGCTTCACTTGTTGAAATTCGATTTATTTATGAAGATAATTATGAATTTCAAAAGGGCCTTAACGCGTATCTCATCTTTTTCCTTACGCCAAAAGGGCCTTAACCTCCACGGATGATCCATTTGCGTTAGGAGGGCCTTTCTGGCAAACCAAAGGTGTTGCGAAACAAGAAAATTTCCTTATGCCAAAAGGGCGCTAACTATGCGCGCGTACGCGCGCATAGTTACGCGCATAGTTACGCGTACGATAACGGCAGGTTAAGGCACTTTTTGGCATAACACCGCGTAGGTTACGCCCCTTTTGGCATAATGCCGAGTAGGTTACGGCCCTTCTGGCATTAGACTGTGGGGCAAGGGCCAGTTAACCATCTAAAAAAAAAGTTTCGTAGTCCCATCTTTGGCAGAGAAAACTAACTATACCAAATGATTGTGATGAAGTTGCTGATGAGAAAACACCTTTGTTCTCCAAATTTTCGTACACCCGTTGATGAGATAATCCGCTAATTAGTTTTATTGGATTTTAACAAGATTTCCTTGAAAAAGACTAGCGCCAACTATGGTAAATAAGCCATTTTGCCGATTCAAAGTTGATATTTCTTGATTATTTTTTGCAAAATGTTTATTTCAGACCTCTATGAGACTGTTCAGGTGTGATTTTTCTGCGCAATTAATTTAATCCGCTAATTAGTTTTATTAGATCTTAACAAGATTTCCTTGAAAAAGACTAGCGCCAACTATGGTAAAACAGCCTTTTTGCTGATCCAAAAGGCATTCAAATTTGCTATTTCTTGATTATTTTTTGCAAAACATTTATTTCAGACCTCTATGAGACTGTTTAGGTGTGATTTTCTGCGCAATTAATTTATATTGATGCTGTTGGTGAAATTGAAAACACTAATTGCAATTTTCCATGTTTTTTTTTTATTTCAGCACGTCAAGACGAGTTTTGTTAAGCCCAAGTTATGTAATTTCTGGCATCTTGTTTAAGTTACCATCTGTTTGAATATTCATGTCACTCATTTAACTCTTCCTTTTTTCTCTATTTCTCTCTCTCTCTCTTATCTGTCTGGCTATCTCTCTCTTTCTATCATCACACACGTTTTTCTTCTCTTCATGTCTCCTCTTAAAAATCTTTTTCTTCCCCTGTTGTTTTCTCCTTACTCTTCCTCTCTCCTTCATCATATTTTACCTTATTTTATTCAACATGTCTTATTGAGTTTCATCAACTGTGGCAAACTCCTTCCAATCAAATCAACAATATTGTGCTTTTAGTTTCTTTTCCACTTCCCCGAAAAATATATTGCTGTTCAAAACTTTGTTAATACTAATACTAGGTAGTACTAGACAGCAACACTGCTCATGGTCTGCATAGCATCAGTTTTAAACAATACAAATTTCAAAGAGAAACCTAACAACAAATTCATACCAAAACTGCCAAATAAATTATATTCTTCTCGTTTAATTTGAATTCATTCATTATGTAAAATGTATTACCGCATTACCATTTTTGTCAATGACATTTATCTACAAGTAGCTTATTACCGGGTACTTTTTCTAATACCGGTACTTGCCACTGCCAGTGAAATCAGAACTATGGTACATGTATGTTGTAATTTACAAATGCAATTTAAATTGAACTGCAAAGATTGTTAACAGTTTTTACATAAATATTGATGGAATTGAAATAAATTATGAAACATTGATAAGATGTGTCTAGTCATTTGTTGGTGTTTTTTTTTTTTTTTGGGGGGGGGGGGGTTCAGAGAAAATGTTCTTAAATATGTTGATAGAAAAATGGCCAAAAAGCTGTTACTGTTGAGGAATTCATAAATTTTAAATATTTGGATTAGAACAAGTGTCCAAAGAGTGTGATGGAAAGTTTGAAACGACCCATACATTTCAACGTAATAAAGTTTTATATTTGACTATAAATCTTGGCAATGCTTCAACATGGCAAAATACATGTATGCATAATAAATAATAAATATCCATATTATTATTATTATTATGAAACAAATGAGCAGGCAATGCAAGTACAATAGTACATTACTGTAAGTGATTACTGGTAATATTACTGTTAGGGAAATAATTAATTTTGCTTTCCTTGATACAATTCTTATCAATTAATCAATATAATTATCAGGTCTGGAAAAAATAGGGAACTGTAGGACATCGTTTCCTTGACATTTGAAGGGAAATGTTTGCCTCTTGATGAAATAAAAATTGGAACAGTTTGTAACAATCAAACCTTGGGAGATTAATTTTGGCATCCCAGAGAAAATTTGTATTGTATTCCTAGGAAATAAAAACATTTTTCCAGCTCTGAAATTATATTTAGTATATTCTTATATTACAGGTGCACATAATGTATATGTAAAACACCCCAGTCGACCCATACATTTGTATATGTCTATTCATGAAAGGTTGGTTATTTTGTACAAATTTACAAAGGAACCATAGGGATATAAAAATCGTGCTCAATTTTTTTTTTAATCCCCAAATTGAATAAGAAATATCAGAGAAAAAGTTTCCCAATGATCTTGCCTTTGTTCATTTTAATTTTGTCATATATATTTGTTGTTATCAATAGAACCAGTTAATGTTGAAAAATCTGCTGATCAACAGCAAAAAATATTGCATACATTTAGTGCTCAATATGAACGGCGTAAATGTTATACTGATGGTCTCAAATATGTCCAACAAATCAAAGCTGGCAGATGAGCGTCGAGATTGTAGACTCCTACACAGCTTCTTAGGTTGTGGAGGGATAT